>CAUZXS010005319.1:0-5000 GCA_963585895.1 Sepioteuthis lessoniana | reverse complement strand
GAAAGAGAGCCTTTGGGTCACCCTCGACTTATGCCGACAACTTTACATATATATATATATATATATATATATATAAAATTAACTTAAATCACGAATCGGAAATCTCCTACTAAAGTTTCACCTTAACGGATCATCAGGAAGTCTAATATATATGTGTGTGTCTGTGTGTCTGTGTGCGTACATACGATGTTAAATCTAACATCTTGGTGAGGCTTAGAACTTTTTGAGCCACACTTGTAAATACACTAACGAATAAAACTTTCGGACAACCCTGAATCTTTTATCCCAGTTCATAATGAAGACTAAATTTGTAATTGATCGTAAAGTCCTTAGAGAACTTCCTTTAAATCAATTAGAGTTGTTGACATATTAGCACACATTTTGGGAATCACATCCACTAAAATGTTTTTACAAATAACAAGATGCCACGAATTTACTCTGCCGTAATAAATGTCCGTGTTGGATTCTTAGAGGAAAAATACAATATAAATTTACTATAATTAAAACTATAAATATTTTATATTCATTTTGATTTAAATTATGTCATAATTTCATGCTAATATTTGAACATATATACGACGTTCAAATGTTCCTTGGGAGACTGTGTCTCCAACGAAAATAATTCGTATGTTGGTCTTATCAGTACAACTCTTTCAAGACGGCTTACAATGTACCTTAATGATTCTAGCTCCATAGCCTTACATCTTAAAAACCATTCTATTCCCAAACCCAAATTTCGAAAAATTCTTGTTGAAAACACCACTATAATAGCACACGAAATAAATAATCTACGACTACAAATCTTAGAAGCCTAACGTATGTATAAAAACAAAAAAAAACTAAAATTAATAGAATTAATTTTGAAAATAGTGACGATGTTTTGAAATGCCTTTGTTTTTTTTTTAATATTCCATATTTCTTGATAATATTCTTTTTCCGTAGATAGCGTTCTTTTTTCTTTTTTTTTTTTTTTTTTTTTGTAACTCATCAGCATCTCAGCTTTATCCAACTCAGCATTTTCATAATTTTGCAATGTTATAAAAAAATACATTGAAAAAAACTCTTTCAAAAAACTCTTTCAAAAAACTCTTTCAAAAAACACTCTTTATACATGCAAGCAACTCCTGATGATGGCCTATGAATCCACCAATTTCAACCTGAAACCAAAACACTTATCAGGAAACTTGAAAAGATCTTAATAAAATTATATAGGCAAAATGTGCCTTTATTATCTAATTAAACATGTTTAAATGAAAGACTGCTGCCCAAACACACACACACACACACACACACATATATATATATATATGTGTGTATGTATATAAATGATATAAAACAATTGTCTCGAGACAATGAGTAGAGAATTATTCTGAAGTAGATTATATGTGAAGTCCGTTCAGTTTTCATTCATTTTTTATGGATGTATATATATATATATATATATATATATATATATATATATATATATATATATACTTTCTTAACTCCCTGCATATTATGCATGAGGAAAAAAGAAAGAGAAAACCAATAATAATAATTATCATTATAGCTGGGTTTAATGGGTTTTATTTCTTTAATAATCATTTTAAATAATATCTCAATAAATAAAACCAAACATGTAGGCACATTGGCAAAATGGTTAGAGTGTTCTCTAATGATGCCGGAGCCCGGGGTTCAATCCCAGGTCGAATCATACCAAAGAATCAGAAAATGATACTTGATGCTTTCACACTTAACACTCTGCACAATAAGGCACATATCAAGGGTAAGTAAAGGGAGCCTTTGGGTCGTTTAACTTACATATAAAATAAAGAAGAAGCTGCCAACCGTAGTCGAGTGCGACCCAAAGGCTCCTTTTTCAATGGCTACAACACCGATGAGTAGGGGAGGATGCTACTCCTTTCCCTGATAGCTCCACTTTACCCTTGATATATTCCTAGTTGTACACAGTGTACAGCAAGGAAGCACCAAGAACCATTTTTTGAGTCCTTGGTATGACTCGACCAGGCATCGAACCCCAGTCTACGCCCTATTGCCGAACACTATACCCTCTAGGCCAGTATATATATATATATATATATATATATATATATATATATATATATATATATATATATATATATATATATATATATATATATATATATATATATATATATATATATATATATATATATATATATATATATATATATATATATATATATATATATATATATATATATATATATATATATATATATATATATATATATATATATATATATATATATATATATATATATATATATATATATATATATATATATATATATATATATATATATATATATATATATATATATATATATATATATATATATATATATATATATATATATATATATATATATATATATATATATATATATATATATATATATATATATATATATATATATATATATATATATATATATATATATATATATATATATATATATATATATATATATATATATATATATATATATATATATAGTGCAATTAGAAGGAAACTCACACCTGGTTAAGTTGTCATTATAAATTTATTTCGTCTGAAAATATTATTATACTCTCCGTCTCATCAGATAACTTTTGAGGTTGCGGAACAGCAAATGTGGAATTTCAGTTCATATGTGTACGAGGAGAAAAAACTTTAAATTCTCAGGCGAGGGCAGAGGGAATCAAAACAATAGGTGTTAGAAACAATACACTATCACTTCTTATCAAACGAGAAAAACTAAGTTAGATTTCTCTCTTAATCTCTGTGCAAGTGAAACCCATCCAGAAATGTGAGGTGTTTGACAAATCTGAAACCTTGGTGAGGCAGAGAACTGTCTGAATGGGCCTGGTATATAACTATTAATTTGGAAAGTGTTCTTGTATATGTAATCTGAGTGTGTTGTGTTTCAGTAATATGTCGTGTATACTTTGTGCTATATATATATATATATATATATATGTGTGTGTGTGTGTGTGTGTGTGTATATATAAATTAGATCGATTTACTCGCTTCAAAACAAACTTTATTTTATAAAGTTTATAAAAGTAAGTAAAAGTAAAGAAGGGCGACAAGAAAGCTCCCTTTTCAATAGCTACTACACCGAGATGTAGGCGAGGGCGCTACTCCTTTCCCTGGATTACTCCACTTTACCCTCGATACGTACCTTATATTGCTAAGTGTTAAGCAAGGAGGTATCAAGTACCATTTTTAAAGTCTTTGGTATGACGTGACCTGGGATTGAACCCAAGTCTCCCGGACCATTGGCGAACACTCTACCCACTAAGCCAATGAGCCGGTTCGAGGCGATAATTAAAACCTTTAAATTTTGAATTTAAAATTTCATTCACTTGTGAAACCAATACTGAGGAACTTACACTTTTCAAACTTGAGATGTCAGGATTAATGAATTAAACATCATCAAATTATGGCCTTAGGCAAAACTTATTTGGGATTAACTATTTCATATATATATATATATATATATATATATGACAAAACAGACTGTTCATTGGTTGAGTATATCTATAGTTGAATATTCTGCCAACGTTAAACCTTTTTTTTTTATATCAAACTTGCATCAGAGCAACGTTAATATATCAGATGTATCTTCTGAATTGTATTCAGTTTAAAAAGGAAACAAACAAAAAAAAATTTGGAAAAAAATCTTAACATTTTATTGCTGTATTAAGAATTCTATTTCAAATCTACGTGACGGAATTCGTTTTTGATTATATATATATATATATATATATATATATATATATATATATATATATATGTGTGTGTGTGTGTGTGTGTGTGTGTGTGTGTGTGTGTATTAGTTTTAATGATATCTATCATATTTACCAACCCCTCCGCTCAGGCAGGATATGAAACAAGGTCAATTTTTAAGCGGAGTTTAACAGGTTGGAATTCAGAGTATTCCTTCTCCTAGACTAGTTGCCTCACTAAGGCTTAAGAACCCATTATGTCCTACTATTTACCCATAGCTGGAGGGAGAATAATTGGATTCATACCTTTCCCAAGGGTATTAGTGCTATGTGATATGCAATTTTTCTCGTCCAGGATTTGAACTCGTGTCTCCGTGTCCATTTCCTACGACGAAAACCATTACACCACGGGCACCTCCACTTTTAATAATATTTATATCTATCTATTGATCCATCCATCTCAGTGTTTTTTTTAATCTATTAATCTATCTATGTAGGGAGAAATAATTGCAAAGTCAAAAATAGTTTTGATTGCAAATCAGTTGTAATTATAGTGTTACGGCCTCCCCCAACATATATATATATATATATATATATATATATATATATATAGGGGGCGCACGAGCGTACGTGTGTGTGCGTGTAAGTGTGTGTGCGTGTAAGTGTGTATGGAAAGCAAAAACAAACAAACGTGAAGAATGATAGACATAGGAAAATGACGGAGACACACACAGAAAGTGATAGATAGATAGATAGATAGATAGATAGATAGATAGAACGAAATAGATAGATAGATAGATAGATAGATAGATAGATAGATAGATAGATGAAAACAGACTGAGATAGATAGATAGACAGAACGAGATAGATAGATAGATAGATAGATAGATGAAAACAGACTGAGATAGATAGATAGACAGAACGAGATAGATAGATAGACAGAACGAAATAGATAGATAGATAGATAGATAGATAGATAGATAGATAGATAGATAGATGAAAACAGACTGAGATAGATAGATAGATAGATAGACAGAACGAGATAGATAGATAGACAGAACGAAATAGATAGATAGATAGATAGATAGATAGATAGATAGATAGATAGATAGATGAAAACAGACTGAGATAGATAGATAGACAGAACGAGATAGATAGATAGATAGATAGATAGATAGATGAAAACAGACTGAGATAGATAGACAGAACGAGATAGATAGATAGACAGAACGAAATAGATAGATAGATAGATAGATAGATAGATA
>CAUZXS010005318.1:100000-120000 GCA_963585895.1 Sepioteuthis lessoniana | reverse complement strand
ATATATATATATATATATATATATACCAACCCCTCCGCTCGGGCAGGATATGACACAAGGTCAATTTTTTGCGGAGTTTAACAGGTTTGAATTCAGAGTTTTCCTTCTCCTAAACTAGTTGCCTCACCAAGGCTGAAGAACCTAGTCTGCCCTACTATTTTTCCCGTAGCTGGAGGGAGAATAATTGGATTCACACCTTTCCCAAGGGAATTAGTGCAATGGGAAATGCAGTCAGTCTCGTCGAGGATTTTAACTCGTGTCGCCGTGTCCATTTTCAACCACGGGCACCTCCATATATATATATATATGTGTGTGTGTGTGTGTGTGTGGTTCATTTTCGAAGGTAGATCAGTTTCATACGTCTTATGAGCATAATCATAAAAGAGGTGAAAAAAATTGTCCCGAGGAACTGATCAGTCAATCATTATCCACTTACTGTTTCCCTTGTCTCACCGAATATTTCACCCATCTCTCGAAAATGATACAGGAAAACAAGATAAGGCCACCTTTATCTTTTTCAAGATTTTTTTTTCCACAACTCATTTCGATCTACATCAGTTCCTTTTATATTTTCAATCAATTTATTTTAATCAATTCATATTCATTTATATATTTGATATATTTTGCAAAATCGTAGAATCTTTTCCTTTGAATTTTGTAAGGACAAAATATTTTATATTTTTCGAAATCCAACTTTAGATAAACGAAAATTTTGGCATTTTATGATTATAATTATTATCATAGAGCTTTTTACATCAGCGTTAGCTGATGGTTTTTCACTGGAG
This sequence comes from Sepioteuthis lessoniana, assembly GCA_963585895.1. Taxonomy (NCBI): domain Eukaryota; kingdom Metazoa; phylum Mollusca; class Cephalopoda; order Myopsida; family Loliginidae; genus Sepioteuthis; species Sepioteuthis lessoniana. Next base: position 119,215 of record CAUZXS010005318.1, on the reverse strand, counting down.
TTCGAGTGACAGCAAGTCTCCTCAAGTCTCCAGGACTCTTCTCAGTATTCTGGCCGTTCTCAATAATTCTGTCGTTTGGATGGTCTCCAACCATCCGCCAACTTCCAAGTCTTCCAGTCCCTTTAGTAATCCTTTAGTTACTGTTCCAAACGCACCAATTACAATTGGTATAATTGTCACCTGCATGTTCCACAGTTTTTTCAATTCCCTAGCAAGGTCGAGGTACTTATCCTTCTTTTCATATTCTTTCAGTTTTATTCTGTGGTCAGCCGGGACAGCAAAGTCGACAATTTTGCAAGTTCTCTTTTTTTTTTTTGTTGGTTATTATTAAGTCTGGTCCTCTGGCCAGGATTAAGCGATTATTCTAAAATTTCGGTTTTATATCAACAGTTACCGTATGTATGAAAATGTTTTCATCCAAAAATTGTTTCAGTCACCAGTTTTTTATCGTGCTGGGAACTTTTGAAAATTTTCTAAAATGCTAAGGATAGATCAAATTATCATAATATCAATCAGTGCGTATATAAACATAATATATATATATATATATATATATATATATATAATCATGTTTGATCAAATAATGAATACACAGTTTCAATGTAAAAAAAAAGTTCAGTTTAGCATAAGTACACAGGTTCAATGTCAGAAACAGTTCTATTTCAAACAATTCAGTTAGGCATTAGTATACACTTTCAATATCGAAAATAGATCTATTTCAAACTATTCAGTTTAGCTTATGTGCCCAGTTTCAATGTTAAAAACAGTTCTATTTCACACAATTCTGTTTAACTTAAGTACACAATCTAGTTTTATTTTCCTTATAGAAAGGACCCTATCAGCCAATCCTCCAGAGTGGACCTGGGAGTGATGGCAATGAAGGGGTACTCTGTATACCCCAAAGCTCCAGCATAACTGGAACCTCATCATAGTGTCATATCCAGGACACTTGTTTTTTTCTTAATCTCTCGGTATATTATATTATAATCCTAGACGGGTTGATATGCCCTGAAAATCAACTAATCAATCAAGCAACTGAACATTCATCTCAAAGCTAAGATATGGTGAACTGGAAGAGTCCTCACAATTTTCTCAAAATGACTTTCTCAAAATGACTTTCTCAAAGGACTTTTTCAAAATGACTATTCCAATTTTAATTTTACTATAAGAAAGAATATTTGCCATTTTGTTTTATAATTGTCATAATTTTGATGTGTTATTTAATACTAAAGACTGTCTTCTTATATTTGCAAGCATTCCACTGGTTTCAAGTAATTATTCCTATTAATTGAGAAGGGAATTTTCTCTCTCATAGTCCGGTTACTCTACGAATTTTAAGATCCCAATCTGTCTGACTGTTTGCCCATAGCTAAAACACTATTATTCAATTCATTTTAAAAATCCAATGTTTTTAATAATTGGAGTCCACAGAATAATCTCTTCGGTTTGGAATTAAAATTTAAAAAGGCAATTTAGATCCTATTCAAATTGGATATTATTTGTTTAAAATTCTGAGATAAAACGATAATTCTTTATCACTCAGAGTATTCGGACTACTGTCTTGATTTTTATTGTCATATTCACGACGTTTCGGCCGATACGTCCCTCGGCTTTCTTCAGGTGTTTCAGATCAAACTCTGTTGTCCACACAGAACTTCGAAACTAACTTTTAATTTAATTCACAAAGTAAAATTGTTCTGATTCTGAGGGGTTCTTTTTTTCTTACACTGGATTTTCTTTTTTTCTTTCCTTTTTTTTTTTTCTTTTTTTTTTTTTTTTTGACAATTACACATTAATCTGAACGGAATACATATAATAGCTTAACACTTGTACTTAGGCATAGTTAACGGAATGAGGGTTCGGTAAGAAGTTCCGTGTAGGCTACCGAGTTCGACTTTAAACAGCTAAAGAAGGCCAAGGGACGCATCGGCCGATACGTTGTTAACATAACTGTTGCGTTCTGGCTAGTGAACGCTTATAATATTAAATAAAGGACAAACCACGATATGAGAGGAAATAGAGATATATTCTCAGGAAAAAGTATATACAATAGAGAGACTATTAGTAGACAAGAACATAGGATTAGTGAATACAGAATAAAGATATAGTCCAACGATAATATTGGCTTCCGTTATTACGGTAGCAAGTTAGATGATCTAGTGCGATCTCCAGTCTCCAACGCTCTAATAATATTCCTATAAGAAGCTGCTCCTCACCTTCTAGTCTGCCCTGGTATTAGTAGCTACTGCTATGGTAGATGGACTAGTTCATTGTGTGGGAAAAGGTGGGTGATACCCAACAATAACAATAAAAAATTCCGACTTTGATTTAAAGATATCTTTGGCAACGTCTTCCTGGCAAAAGAATTTTTCTTCTTCTTCTTTATCTAAAAACGTTTTTTATTGGTGCTTATATTTAAGAGGATTTCATATGATTCTCAATGTTCCCAACATTAGCTTTAATTAAAATTCGATTAAAACTGAATTGATTTTAAGACTTCAATAAACGCTTGCATCAGCCAAGACAATATAAACACGTGGCGTCAACAAAATTAATAGTTATTTTCAAAAAGTTATTTAACGGCGCTACTCATAATATACTGATTGTGTATTCTGCAGAGGGGTAAGATCTTCCTTCAAAACAGCGGGCGTTCTGTGTATGGCACTAAACAGCATCTTATGATGAGGCTCCAATTCTGAAGATCTGGTGAGTGTGAAGTATCCAGTCATTACTATGACTCCTACTTCCACTCTGACGCAAAATGGTTATGCCTGTTAGGTTCCAAACTATGTATAAAATAGACATGTTTGCAAATTATTTGTATTGGATAGGAATACTTGATACGATATAACTGCAAATTATTTGTATTAATAATAGTTGTAATATAATTGCAGGGGGTTTTCGTTTTGTATATCTTGCCTTTCGATTTAGTTAGGATGAGAACCTTTCGGCTCAGTGCATGGGTTAGTTAGGTGCAAACATTAACGCAGGTGTTCACGCACGCGTGGAGAGGATGTGTCATTCAGAGATGTCAAAATAAAAATCCCAGATAGAAATTGAAACCAGGGGATAAGGGTGACGTCACACACCGGAAGCGTGGGCTGAGATTTGAAAAAAAGCAGTTAGTTGAGTTCCTGCCTCGGAAGAAAAAGGTTGACTTTCAGGGCTCGCCGAGGCCAGACCAATAGTTTGCAGCGGGGGCCGCACGTGGTTTGGGGCAGATGGAAAAGTCAGCATAGAAAGATTGTGTCTTTCTCTCCTCATGTCGAATAATCTTTAACTCAAAGGTAATAAAGTTTCGTACCTGAACCAATTTCGTGAGTTTCGTGTTTTTAGATTCCCTATGTCTATTTCACACATCCGTATCATGGGTATGTTATATAGTTACTTAGAGCTATAATTGTTTTCTCATGATTATATATATATTTACTTGAAACCATATAACTGTTTGCAAACAAAATACTATTTGGTTTGCTTTGGGTTTATGGCATATCAACCATCGTTGGTTATTTAATGTCGGTTCCTGTTTTTTTTTTTTTTTTGTGTCGTCCCCCATCAGTGGATCATTCAAGCACAACATAGGCTCGGAGGAGATAAATAAACCACCACCCAGAAAGGCATTTAGTAGTCACGGAACCAAGGCTACAAAAGAGTACCGTGACAAATATAGTACCACATCTCCCTTCAATGCTAATTCTCCCAGGTTCACTCTGACCCGGAGTGGTAATACCTGATAGGGTCCCATCTATGGGTCGAATAGAACTGCTTGACCATTTAACGGTGTGCAAACAAATAATCGATGTGAAATTGAATTTTTATGGATACCTAGCAATATTGGAACCAATACTTGTAGGTTATTTAATGCCAAAGCCATCCTTCAAGAAGAACAGTAATAGTACTATTTAACCCATAGCTGGGAGGATTACGGGGTTCATGCCTTGACTAATGGTATTCGTCCAAAAGTCAAGGTAATAGTACGACTGGAGTTCGAACTCGCTTACTATGATTCCGCAATCCATTGCTTTAATCATTACACCTAGAGGACGTCCCACCAATACATTGGATTTAGCATTAACCTAAATGGTTGATATCTAATAAAACCCAACCAACCAACCAACCAGCAAATAATCTGCACACTCACATTCATATGGCTTTGATTGATTTGATTTGGTTTGGTTTTATGGCATATCAACCACCGTTGGTTATTTAATGTCAGTTCCTGTCTTTACATATATATTGAATATATGATTTGTAAAGACATTTTGTAGATGCACACAGTTAAATGAAACAGTTCTATTTCTAACAATTCAGTTTAGCATCAGCCAACAAAGTTAAATGATTCCAGGTATTGCTATCTATCACTGACAATTCAGTTAAATATCAGTCTTTTATTTACACACAGTTTAATGATCTAACAGTTCTATTTCTAACAATTCAATTTAGTGTAGGTCAACAAAGTTAAATGCTTCCAAGAATTGCTATGTAATTCAGTTAAATATCAGCCATTTGCTTACACATCGTGAAATCGTCTAACAGTTCTATTTCTAAAAATTCAATTTAACATAAATCATTTGTTTGTAAGAAAAGTTAGTAAAGTTGGCGACCGTAGTCGAGGGAGAACCGAAGGCTCCCTTTTCAATAGCTACTACACCGAGATGTGGAGGAGGGTGCTACTCAATTCCCTGGATTGCTCCACTTTACCCTTGATCCTTACCGTGTAATGCTAATTCTTAAGCAAGGCGGCATCAAGTACCATTTTTGAGTCTTTGGTATGACTCGACCTGAGATTGAACGCCGGTCTCCCGGACCATTGGCGAACACTCAACTCGATGGCCCGGTCAAACAGTTCTATTTGACCCATAGATAGTACTTCATCAGTCTGGGCTTGAGTGGACTTTGGGGCGATGACAATGAAGAGATACTCCTCATTCCCCAAAGCTCCAGCATTACAGGAGGCTCAATATCAGATTGTTTAGTATCATATCCAGGACACTCGTAAGGGGGTCTTACCCCTCTGCTGAGATGCAGTCGATGAATTCTTCAGTTCTAGCCAAATGGGCTAATTATATTTAGTTACTTGAAACTAAAAGACTATTAGTAAATAAAAATACTTGAAATCCTCTAATTATTAGTATTAGATAGGAATACTTGAAACTATACAAGTGTGCAAATTATTTGTATTGAATAGGAATACTTGATATTCATATAACTGTGTGGAAAACAACCTCACAGAAAATGTAAATGTAAAGGGACAATAAATATAAACACTCGATCAAATTAGCAAGAAAGCAAAAGGTTATTTAAAAAAATTTAAACTAATGAAATTTTTTTAAAAAATAACAAAAGAAGTTTATTATTAAGGCTGTCAGTATCACCAAGTCAGCCAAGGAAACAAAATCGACAATGAAGAAGATATTTTCTGTGCTTGAATTAAGCAAAATGAATTTTGTTTAAGTAGACAAGAAAATCAGCACCAGCTAAATGATCTATCAAAGCAAAAAATTGGAACAACAGAAAGGAAAAGGTAGAGGTTAATTAATTCAATAAAAGAAAATGGCTTCACATTAAAAAAAAAAGATATCGTTTGTTCAGTTCTCTAGCAAGGTCTAGGTACTTATCCCTCTTTTCACTTTCTTTCAGTTTTATCCTGTTGTCAGTCGGAATGTCAAAGTCCACGATTCGGTAGGTTCTTTTTTTCTGTTGACTATTACGTGGTATGGTTGTCTGGCCAAGATTAGGTGATCCATTTGAATTTCCAAATCCCAGATAACTTTGTGCATCTCGTTCTTCAAGATCGATTCAGGGTTGAACATATATCATTTTTTTCGCAAGGTCAAATTTAAACTTCTTGCATAATTCCCCCTCCCCATTCGTTTCTGGTCTTATATTTTTTGTTCTAATTTGTTTCATTCACTTAAACACCAAAGTGAAATTACGTTCACCGGACGGAGACACAGAATACTTCGACATTATAGCAGGAGTATTACATGGGGACTAGCTAGCCTCATACGTCTTTATCATCTGTCTTGACTACGTGCTTAGAACATCAATTGATAAAATCAAAGAAAACGGCTTCGAACTGACAAAGAAAAGAAGCAGAAGGTACCCTGCAAAAACAATTACCGACGTCGACTACGCCGATGACATAGCGCTACTAGCAAATACACCCAACCAAGCCGAAACACTACTGCGTAGTTTGGAACGATCCGCCGCAGGCTTTGGCCTCCATGACAATGCACACAAAACTGAATATGTGCTTTAATCAAGCAGGCCACATTTCCACACTAGACGGAACCTCTCTGAAACTAGTTGACAAATTCACATACCTAGGAAGCAGCGTCTCATCAACCGAAAAAGACATCGACACGCGGCTAACGAAGATATGGACAGCTATCGATAAACTATCGGTCATATGGAAATCAGGCCTGACCGATAAAATGAAACGCAGTTTCTTCCAAGCAACGGTCGTGTCGATACTGCTGTATGGATGCACCACTTGAACGCTAACAAAACGGCTGGAGAAGAAGCTAGACGGCAATTACACAAGAATGTTGCGAGCAATATTAAACAAGTCCTGGCGGCAACACCCCACAAAGCGCCAACTATACGGCCACCTCCCTCCCATCACGAAAACTATGCAAGTTAGACGAACCAGGCACGCAGGACACTGCTGGAGAAGCAGGGACGAGCTCATAAGTGATGTACTCCTATGGACCCCCACAGCGGGACGACCAGCTAGAACATACAAACATCAGCTGTGTGAGGATACGGGATGTAGCCCAGAAGACATACCAGAGGCAATGAATGATAGGTAAAAGTGGCGAGGGAGGGTCAGAGATATCCGTGCTGGCGGCACGACATGATGATGACGATGGTGGTATTTTATAGCGTCTTATCCATTTTTGCTTTGACATGGTTGGTCTCTATGGAGTTGTTTTGTGCTGCTTTTAGAAGAAACTCAGTTTCCCTCTTAAGGTTTCCTTTTGTAAGCTCTGTTCAAATCAAATATTTTCCTTGTTTGTCGCTTGAAGTGTCTATAGGGTTGTTTCCCTTCCCATTTTTGTTTTATAGTCCCTTCTGTTCTGTTGATACTTGTGTTGTCTGTCTTGTTTCTGGTCGTTGTAATCAGTCTTTCTCTGCATTTTCATTGTCGTCTTCGAGTCTTTCTATCAATGCATCAACGTTATCTTCAATGCTGGCGAGTCCTCTTCCTCCTTCTTTCCTTGAGACAGACGGTCTATTAACGTCATCTCTATTTTCATCTTATTATTCTCCCAAAGAGTTTTTCTCGGCAGCGTTAGCTAGTGATCTTTCACTGGATTTTCAGTGGCAACAAGTCTCCGCCGGTCTCCAGGATTCTTCTGCCAGAATAGGTAAAAAAGTCCCAGAAACCTGAGGATACTTGCTGACACTGAGATTCCAGAAAAAGAAAAGACTATAATGATAATAATAATAATAATAAAGTACCTCGACCTTGTTAGGGAATAGAAAAAAACTATGGAACATGAAGGTGACAATTATACCAATTGTGATTGGTGCTTTTGGTACAGTAACTAAAGGATTATTAAAGGGTCTGGAGGACTTGGAAGTTGGCGGACGAGTGGAGACTATCCAAACTAAAGCATTATTGAGAATGGCCAGAATACTGAGAAGAGTCCTGGAAACTTGAGGAGACTTGCTGTCGCTCAAACTCCAGTGAAAGACCATCAGCTAATGCTAATGTGAAAAGCTCTAATGAGTAAATAATAATAATAATAATAATAATAATAATAATAATAATAATAATAATAATTCTACCTGTAAGTAGCGGGAGATGGCAGGAAAACATACCAACAACCAGTTTCAAGAAAAGCTGGACAATTTTGGAGTAAAATATGGAAACCAAGAGAATATACCAAAAATCGATGAGCAAAATGGAAAATAGTTAGAAGGAGTCGAAGAAGGATTGAAAGCGAAAATACACATAGATTTACTCAGGACAACACTAAAAAATATATAAAATTGGAAAACGCCCAGTTAGGTTTGCATACGTGGATTCTGGTTCTAGAAATTCTCCTCCATCTATGATAGACTATAACTCGAAATGAATAGATGCCTACAAGAAGCAGACGTACCCGAATGGATGACCAAAGAAAAGACCACATTGATCCAAAAAGACCCCCACAAAGGAACAGCCCCCAAACAACTACAGACCCATAACGTGCTTACCTAAAATGTGAAAAATACTAACAGCACAAATAATAGAAGAGATTTAGCTGTGGATTGTTCCCCGAGAAACAGGAAGGATGCCGCAAGTGGACAAGAGGCACAGGAGAGATTCTCTACATTGATCAGCACATCCTCAATGAGAGCAAGACGGAAAAATCTAACCATGGCCTGGATCGACTACAAAAGAGCATATGATATGTTCCCGCAACGCTGAATAATAAACTGCCTCGAAATGTACAAGATATCAGATGAAATCATAAACTTTATCGAAAAAACCATGAAAACTTGGAGAGTTGAATTGACGGCAGGAGAGAAAAGCTTATCCGAAGCGAAGATCAAAAGAGGTATATTCCCAGGAGACGCACTCTCACCATTACTATTTGTAATAGCATTGATGTCACTCGACCATATTCTAAGGAAATGCACAGCCTGATACCAACTTTGTAAACCGCAGGAAAAAATCCATCACCTAATGCTCATGTGTTGTATATTGACCTGTGACCCGGCCGAGCTGTCAAAATAGGAAATGCACCTATGTAAATAACAGGTGCATCCAGTCGAGGAATATCAGAATTATAACCTTGACCGTGGATGCGTTGAATGAGTGCAACTTGTGACGCCCACAAGAAGAAGGGGGCGTTGAACTATTATATAACTCGCTGAAGACAGGAAGTCAGTTAGTTTAGAGATCAGACCAGTTGGAGACAAGTTGCGGTAGAGAAAGCCAGCACCCAGCAGAGGGAGCCCCCAAGCCCCCAGTTGAGCAGCCAAGGAGAACGGGAAAGAAACGCGGTTAGGGCCAATAGAGTGGGGGTCAATATGTTGCAGTTTGGTTCGGTCTCCAACTCCCTCTCACACACAACCCTTTCAAATAAAGTGAGACGCATATTTTTCTAAGAACTGTGTCGCTCGTCGTTATTATTGTATCGTCGTTGTGATTCTGCATGCATATGTAGATGTATATGTATTATGTGTTTGTATAGTTGGTCATGGATGTGACTATACAACACATGGATGCAAACAATTTGTAAAAAAGGATTGGACCAGCCGAAATCCTCCTAACGAGAGCATTGCTGAGGTCGGCCAGAATACTGAGAACGATCCAGGAGACCATCAGAAACTTTCACTCAAACTTCAGAGAAAAACCATCTCTTTCCGCTGGCGGGAAAAACTCGCAAATGATATTATTATTATTGCTACTCTTTGAGAATTTTTGGTTTGGTTTCTTTGTTTAATGGTATATCAACCTTTGTAGGTTATTTAATGCCAAAGCCATTCTCCTAGAACAACAGTAGTGGTACTATTTAACCCATAGCTGGGAGGATAAGGGGATTGATAACTTTCCCCAGGGTATTTGCCCGAAAGTGAAAGTAATAGCGCGACTAGAGTTCGAACTCGTTTACTACGATTCCGCAGTCCATCGCTTTAACCATTACACCATGAGGACAGCCCCTTTCACTGGAGTTGAGTGACAACAAGTCTCTTCAAGTGTCCAGGATTATTTTCAATATTTCTAAGTCCTTCAATCCCTGTACCAATCTTTTGGTGACTGTACCAAGGGCACCAATTACAATTGGTATCACTTTCATATTACACATTTTGGGGGGGGGTCACTTACCTAGCAAGGTCCTGGTACTTACTTTTTTTTTTGTTTTGCTTTCTTTAGATTTAATTCTGTATTCGGCCGGGACAACAAAGTCCACAATTCTGCAAGTTTTTTTTTTTTTGTTGTTGTTGTTGATTATTATAAAGTCTGGTCGTCTGGACGAGATTAGGTGATCCGTTTGTGTCTGAAAATCACAGATTATTATTATTATTATTATTATTAATACGAAGAAAATTTATTGAAAATGCGTTGTTTACACTCAATTTACGTACGAAGTTTTACAATAAATACCAATTCTTCACCAAACTAGGTGACTCACAGTGGTGTAGTAGCTAACGTGTCTTATTGTGACAATATAGTAAGCGAGTTCGAACTCCAGTCACGCTGTTGTGTTCACTTTCGGACTAAAACCCTTAGAAAAGGTATGAATACCTTATCTCCTCAGTTATGGATTAAATAGTACTACTGACCTTTTACGAGGATGATTTTGATATTAAATAATCAATGAAGGTTGGTATGCTATTAAAAAATGAAAACAATCTACACCGAAATTATAATTATTAAATATATCATTATACTAATCCATAATATATTTTAACTCAAACTAATTTATATTATTATGATAAAGCATAATATATATGAACTAAACCTTATATATTATTATCATACTAAAAGAAAAAAATAAACACAATAATTTCGATTGTTGTACATTGGTTTGGTTTTATAGCATATCGACCACTGGAGATCATTTTAAGCCAAATCGTTTTTATACATATATATTAAACTATTAAAATATTATATTTCTAAACCCATTTTAAAGATAACATTTTTAAACAAGTCTAAGCTGTTTTTTTTTTTGTTTTTTGTTTTTTGCACGCACTAAAATGATTTCACTTAATTTCAAACAATTTAATTTAGGATAAGTACAGTCTTTTGTTTAAATACAGTTAGTCATTGGTTTAGATATAGTTTTTTTTTAGACAGACAATCAAACAGTTCTATTTCAAACTATACAGTTTAGCTTATCAACAATATTCAATGGTTCCTAGTATTGCTATATATCACTAACAATTCAATCAAACATCAATTATTTGTTTACACACGATTAAATGATCTAACAGTTCAATTTCAACCGATTCAGTTTAGTATGATTAGACAGTTGTTTTTTGGGGGTTTTTTTGTTTACACTCATTTAAATATAAAAACAGTTAATTTCAAACAATTCAGTTTAGCATAAGTACGCAGTTTAGTTCTGTTTGACTCATAGATAAGACCTTATCAGATGCTACCACTCAGGCCCAGTGTGGACCTGGGAGCGATGGCAATGAAGGGTACTCTGCATTCCCCAAAGCTCCATCATTACTGGAACCTGATTATCAGACTGTTTAGTGTCGTATCCAGGACACCTGTTGAGGGAGTCTTACCCCTCTGCAGAGATGCAATCGATGTATTCTAATGTCGTAGTTCTCTAGGCAACAATATTTCCAAGATGTAACTTAACATATATATATATATATATATATATATAAATTGTCCTTGTGTCACATCCTGCCCATGTGGAGGGGTTTGTATATATATATATATATATATATATATATATATATATATATATATATATATATATATATATATATATGAAAGTAAATATGGATAAAATCCGACAGTATGAAGGTAGCAGGAAAAAACATAATCCAAACAGGTGAATATATCATGATGTGAAGTCGACGTTAACGTTCTGATGACTTTTGAATTTTGAACGCTATGTGCATGTTTATCTATCTTTTCGTTGTATATTTCTCATTTGCTCCGGTCATCTCAGCAATCACCCATCTATATTGTGAACTATTTTATATCCAAGTCCTGATGATGGTTATTATAACCGAAACGTTAACGTCGACTTCACATCATGATATATTCACCTGTTTGGATTATGTTTTTTCCTGCTACCTTCATATATATATATATATATATATATATATATATATATATATATATAATATTATTCAATCCAGTAAATCCGGAATAGGGAATCATTCCACTCAGGACAAATAGAAAAATATTCAAAAATAGAATATTAAATTTAGATATTCCTGGTAAAGAGCTCAATCTGTGAATTTATTATCCTCATGTGACCGGTTGTTGATTTTTTTTCGAAAAAATAAAATATATAATTACCACCATTTTCACTTTGATTATATATATATATATATATGTGTGTGTGTGTGTGTGTGTGTGTACTTACATACGTTTATTAACCTTACACACATGCATACACACCCATATATATATATGCATAAATACACATACACAATTCTCAGCATCTAATATATATGTCAATAGCTAGATACGAGATAGATAGACAGACAGATAGATAGATCCAACTAATGCAACAATGGATCAGTTTTTAATCTGAGTTTAACAGGTTTGAATCCAGAGTTTTCCTTCTAGTTTAGTTAAAGAATCCAGTCTGTCTTACCATCGACCTATAGCTGGAGGGGGAATAATTGTATTCATGTCTTTCGTGTTATATGAAATGCAAACAGCCACTTGCAGAATTTGAACGCGGGTCCACATGTCTATTTCCTTTGACGGTACCATATATATATATATATATATATATATTAAGTATTGAAGGGCTTTGAGATAAATTTAAAAGGTCAAAGTTTTCTATTATAGAATATAGTTCTCATCTTCATTTTTCCCACCGACTGATACTAAGAGTTGTTCGCTTTTTCTCTGCTGTTGAGCAATTAATTTTACGTATAAATGCTTTTGTTCATCAACCAGCCACATACACCCTCTCTCTCCCGCCCCTCTCTCTCTCTCTCCCTCCCTCCCTCTCTCTCTCTCTCTCTCTCCCCTCTCTCTCTGTCTCTCTCTCAGCCCAGCAAAATGCCGTTCAATGTGCACATTCATGACCCGAATTCATAAATTTGCAACGGTGAAAATAAATTACCCCAGGGTCTCTTTTGTATAACTTGTTTTGCTATTTGTCATCATTTTTTTTTCCCACATTTCTTTTTAATATTCTTCTTTCAAATTTTGTGCCTTTTCAATTTTTTTTTTTCTCCTCGCACTGTTGACAGCAGGTCCTTCGTCAGCTTTTCAGAAGTCTTTTTTCTTTTTTTTTTTCTTTTAAGCATTCTTTCACGTCACAGGTGCGCCTGAAACGGTCTCAGTTCTTTCTCGGATCTTCTCCAGACTCTTTGGGATTGTTCTGAGTGCTCCAACTGTGACTGATATCACTGTCGCCTACATAGTCTGTAAATCTTGCTTTTACACTGTGATCTGCTGGAACGAAAATGTTGAAAAGTTATTTTAATTCTTTTAATTAAAAGTAGATCTGGTATTTTGAACTGGTTTAAGGGATCCATTTATCTTTAAAATCATTGTTGCAGATTTAGTTTTGATAGATAGATAGATAGATAGATATGAATATGCTTAGATAGATATGTTGGATGGTTCGTGTGATATCTGGCATACCAACCCTTGTAGGTTATTTAATACCAAATCCTGTATATATATATATATATATATATATATATATATATATATACTTACTACCCATCCTTGCACAATCAGTATTCGACACAAGTTCATTTTCAGCAAAGTTTAACATGTTTGAAATCATTGTTTTCCTTCTCTTGTACCTGTTACCATACCAAGGTTAAAGAGCCCAGACTGTCCAACTATTTAACCATAGCTGTATATTTGAATTCATACCTTTCCCAAGGGTATTAGCACTATGTGAAAATTCAAACAGTCTCGTCTGGGATTTGAACTCTGGTCACCGATCCATTTCCTATTGTAATAACCATTTACGCCATGAAAACTTCCTGGTTTTATATATATATATATATATATATATATATATATATATATATATATATATATATATATATATATGTGTGTGTGTGTGTGTGTGTGTGTGTGTGTGTGTGATTTGTGAACAAATAGTGTGTAATTTGGTTTGGGTTGGTTTTTATCGCATATCAACCATTGCAGATTATTTAATGCTAAATACTTTATATATATATATATATATATATATATATATATATATATATATATATATATATATATATATATATATATATATATATATATTACGTGATTTCTAAACACATTTTGTAGATAGTATTTTTGAAAGAGCTTGATCTAATTTTTTTCCACGGCTAGATGGTTTCACTTATTTCTATCTAACTCAAACAATTCTTTTTACTATTACTCATTAGTTTTCACAAAGTTGAACGATCAAACAGTCCTATTTCAAGCAATTCAGTTTAGCATAAGTACATAGTTTAAATGTCTAACAGTTCTATTCGACCCATAGATATTACCTTATCAGGGGCTACCCCACCGGGCTAGAGTGGACCTGGAAATAATGGCAATGAAATGGTACTCCGCATTACTGAAAGCAGCACCATCAGATTGTTTAGTGTTATATCCAGGACACTCGTTGAGGGAGTCTTACCCCTCTGCAGAGATGCAGTCGGTGTATTCTACAGCCCCATTTTAAAACAAGCCAGAGCTTATTTGTTTGCACCAACTTAAAAGCTTCCAAGTATTGCTATGTAACACTCACAATTCAATTTTGCGTAAGTCATTTGTTTACACACAGTTTAAATTTTAAACAGATCTATTTGGCTCTTAGATGAAACCCTAACTGATACTACCACTCAGAGTGGACCTTATACTCCCGCTGTGCTAATTTGCTGCATTCGCTTATTATATGATTGATGGTTTCATCTCTGTCACCACGTAGCCTGCATTTGCTATTTTGTTGAGTCTTATCTATTCTTACTTTGATAGGATTGGTTCTTATGGCGCTGTCTTGTGCTGCTATTAGGAAAGATTCTGTTTCTCTCTTAAAGTTTCCTTTTCTTAGCCATGTCTAAGTTTTGTCGAGTGAGATATTGTTTTTTAGTCATTTAAACCGCCCATAGAGTTATTTTCCTTCCTATTTTTGTTTCCTAGTTATTGTCATTCTTTTGTTCATCGTTTTCTCAGTTTCGTTTCTGGTGGCTGTAATGAGTCCTCCTTCGTGTTTTTGTATATAGTCTTTGAGTCGTTGTATCGATGCGTCAACGCTGTCTTCAATGCTGGCAAGTCCTCTTCCTCCCACTTTTTTTGAAACATATAGTCTGTCAATGTCGTCTCTGGGATGTAATGCCTTATGCATTGTCTTTAGTTTTCTTGTTCTTTGGTTCATTTGCTTAAGTTCGTCTCTGGTCCACTTGAGAAAGGGTCCGGAATATCTAACGAGAGGTACAGCCCGGGTATTTACTCCTTTGATAAGATTTCTGCTCAGCTGAAGAATAAATGATTAATATATTACTAATGCAGCACTTTCCACAGTATCCAAGCTGCTTTCAAGGGTGCCATTGTTTTGTTAGTTTGCGTTCATTGAACCTATTTTCCTTTCCTTTCCCATTTATGCAAGGAGGGGTGTCCTCGTGGTGTAATGATTAAAGCGATGGAGTGTGAAATCGTCGTAAACGAGTTCGAATTCCAGTCGCGCTATTACGTTTCCTTTCGGACCATAGGAAAGGTCCGAACCCCCTTACCTTCACAGCTATGAGTTGAATCATGTTGAATAATATCACTACTGTTCTTCAAGAAGGATGGCTTTGGCATTAGATAACCTACAAAGGTTGATATGCCATTAAACAAAGAAACCAAACCAAACCTTTATGCAAGGCTTTCCAATTACAAGGACAGAAATGTGGGAGACATAAGCAGAATAGAACTCAGTCGTAATGGTTTTGCAGCTATGATCAGTAACTATCACACAAGTTAAGCTAACCATATATATATAGAGAGAGAGAGACAGACAGACAGACAGACAAAAAAGAGAAAGAAAGAGAAATATAATAACAGGTGATAGATAGATTGATTGCATTATATATGATAGGTTTGTTTTCTTTGTTTTTAATGACATATCAACCCCCGTGGTTTATGTAATGCCTAAGACATCCTTGTAGAAAAATAGTTGTGGAACTGTTCAACCTGAAGCTCGGGGATAAGAGGGTTCATGCCTTTTGCAAGGGTATTAGTCCGAAAGTGAACATAATAGCCTGACTAGTCTTCGAACTTACTTACTACGATGTCACAGTCCCACATATTTGCCACTAAGCCATAGGAACACCTCTCTATGATCGATAGGAATATATATATATATATTTGTTTTGTTTTGTTTATTAGGAGGATGACGTAAGACTTCTCAGATAAGAAGAATACAGTAATTATTATCGGTAATTAAGATAATCATATTTAAAAAGATTACGTATATCTATTATATATATATATATATATATATATATATATATATATATATATATATATATGTGTGTGTGTGTGTGTGTGTGTGTGTGTGTGTGTGTATTTGAATAGAGGAAGGTGGACTAAGACAACATGTCATCAGCTGAGAAGTAAAGAAATTGATATATATTTTCTCCATGTAAATTCTTGCTA
Source organism: Sepioteuthis lessoniana (assembly GCA_963585895.1). Classification (NCBI taxonomy): domain Eukaryota; kingdom Metazoa; phylum Mollusca; class Cephalopoda; order Myopsida; family Loliginidae; genus Sepioteuthis; species Sepioteuthis lessoniana. Next base: position 102,927 of record CAUZXS010005318.1, on the reverse strand, counting down.
TTAATATCATTACGTTTTAGAAACTTAATTACAATTTCTTTTGTCCATATAATTAATAAGGCTGTGAAGATTTTTCTCTTCTGACAGGTGCTTGTCATTGTCGTTTTAATGCCAACATTTTTACCTGGAAAAAATGCACATTGAATATTCAATATTTTCTCTTATTATTTTTTTTTTTTTATCTACACATCGATTTTTTTGTTTGTTTGTTTTTTTACTTTTTTGCTTTGGTTATTTTTCTTCTCTCTCTCTCTCTCTCTCTCTCTCTCTCTCTCTCTCTCTCTCTCTCTCTCTCTCTCTCTCTCTGTTTCTTCGTTGTTGCTACTGACTACAGCATCTGATCACCATTGCTTGGAACCAAAACCCTAACTCCATGTTCCCCCAGAGCTTAAGAAGCGGAGCCTCATCACCAGATACAGTTCAATGTTTTATTCAGGACATCTTTTCTTAGTCTAAATTAATAACCATCTATCTGTCAACCTTGTGTATAGATATAGAGAAAGATCGAGAAGCAGATAGATAGATAGATAGATAGATAGATAGAGAAAGAGAGAGAGGGTGAAAGAGTAAGAGAGAGAGAGAGCAAACAAAGAGAAAGAGAGTGAGAGAGAGAGAGAGAGAGAGCAAAACAAAGAGATAGATAGATAGATAGATAAAGAGAGAGATAGTGAAAGAGAGAGAGCAAAACAAAGAGATAGATAGATAGATAGATAGATAGATAGATAGATTCCATAGTTATGTAGGGTCTGTTTACCATCTCTTGGAATGAAGACTCTGATTCTCCCAGAGCTCCAGAACTAGAATCTCCCCACTAGATGCAGTTTTGAATCTTACCCAAGTATTTTTCTAATACAGTTATGGAAGTTATTTTAAAGTATATTGTACATCTGGCTTACCTTGGTTTCTTTAGTTTCTTTGTTTTATGACATATCAACCTTCGCGGGTTATTTAATGATAAAGTTATCTCAGTATCTTATTTTTTAATTAATGAGAGATAAGAAGATCTATACCTTTAATAAAGGTATTTGTCCGAAAGTGAACGTAATAGGCGACTGGAGTTCGAACTCGCTTACTACGATGTCGCAGTCCAACACGTTAGCCACTACGCCACGGGAACTTCTTCCTAATACTTTCAATATTAATAGAAAGAACAATTTATTGATGTAGTTCGCAATAATTTAAAATATAATCTCAAATAGATGTATTTGTTTCACAGATGAGACCGAAACAGGTACAACCACTCCGGGTCAGAGTGTACCCGAGATTAATAGTGATAAAAGTGTGATTCCACGCTACCCAGAGCTCTTGAACAGTGTCGAAGAAGTAAAAGATGCATTTTTTTATGTTTCAGGCTGGCAAAATCAGCTGATAAATGATAATTCACAACTAATCCTTATCCTATTTACCCAACCCCTCTGCTCGAGCAGGGTTAGGATATGACACAAGGAGAATTTTTTAAGCGGAGTTTAACAGGTTTGAATTCAGAGTTTTCCTTCTCCTAGACTAGTTGCCTCACCAAGGCTGAAGAACCTAGTCTGCCCTACTATTTACCCATAGCAGAAGGGAGAATAATTGGATTCATACCTTTCCCAAGGGTATTAGTGCTATGTGAAATGCAATCAGTCTCGTCCAGGATTTGAACTTGTGTTGCCGTGTCCATTTCCTACGACGATAACTAATCCTTATCAGGGTTAAAAGTCGGTCAGATTTGATAAGAGGATCCATTTTTGTTGAATTACCATCAGTTTATGAAATGAAGTGTCAACAAGAAGGGATTTCATCTTCTAAAGTTTCTCGCTTATCGGAAAAATAACTGCGCTTAGGACAGAATTTGATCTTCCTTAGCCTGTGTTAATTTGTTAAATATTTCTGCCTAACTCTCAATAAACTTGACACATTTCTATTCCATTTTTGCGACACATTCTTAACCAAACCCATTTACTCAACTGAATTCGTGTTCAAGGTCAACATTGGTCAGCTTATTTTCATTCAAGGTTGCTAACCTGATTTTTTTTTTTAAATCAGCTGACAGATTTAACCCCTGTAATGGCGCTTATAATACCTTTCCTATATCCCCTTCAGAGAAGTAAGACCCCCTCAAAAACGTAGTGGCCTGAGTTGAAGACGAAACCACATCTAATGGTGAGCTCCAGTTCTGGAGCTCTGAGGAACGTGGAGTACTCCTTCATTACCATTACTCCCTGATCCACTTTTATCCGAAGTAGTAATACCTGTTAGGGTCCCATAAATACCGGGAGAATCTCTATGGTGTAGTGGCTAATGTCCTAGGCAGCGACATCGTACAAAGCGAGTTCGAACTCCAATCGCGCAACTGGGTTCACTTTCGGACTGATAACTTTGAGAAAATTATAAACCCCATCAAAATCCTCAGCTATGGGTTAAATAACACCACTATTCTTGTTCTTCTACAAGGATGGCTTTGCATTAAATACCCCACGAAGGTTTATATGCTATAAATGACATACAAGGGTTGATATGCCATAAAAACAAAGCAAACAGCCAGGACACGTGTATATATATATATATATATATATATATATATATATATATAAACAGGATTTGACCTTAAATTACATACAAGGGGACCATAAAAACAACTAGAACACACACACACACACATATATATATATATATATGTGTGTGTGTGTGTGTGTATACGTACATGCAGTATTTGACATTAAATGACATACAAGGGTTGATATGCCATAAAAACAAACCAACCAACCAGGACACGAGTATACATATATATATAAGCAAGATTAGACATTTAAGTACATACAAGTAAGCCATATATATATATATGTGTGTGTGTGTGTGTGTGTGTGTGTGTGTGTGTGTGTGTTCATGCATACATAAAAGAAAACAAATTAAACAAAATCCATCTCAGGGTGAAATCGCACAGTTTA
>CAUZXS010005318.1:62500-95000 GCA_963585895.1 Sepioteuthis lessoniana | reverse complement strand
GTGTGTGATGTTTTTCCATCAATTTGACAGCCAGTGATTTAGTCGGAACTTGGCAAATGATTCACATAGTTGATTTGAGGAATTTAATGTCAAAGTCATCCTTGTAGAAGAACAGTACTGCTGCTTTATCACTCATTGCAAAGTGGGTGGATAAGAGAGTTTATTTAGGAAAAGAGTAATTCTCCCGAATACCTTCATGAGTACTTCAGTATCTTGCCAGGTTAGTGTACTTATATATTCAACCGGCGATGTTTTTAACTCAGTGCCCTTAAATCTCTTCATAGAAAATAGCACTAAAGCTCTTAATTTACCAACTGGTGCTTTTCATATAAAAGCATTATCTACCTGTTTCAAAGAATGATAGATAACGATTTCCTGTCATAGACACAGACACAAACACACAAACACACACACACACACACATATATATATATATATATATGCCCTTCTGTCAAAGTAGCTTTGACAATAGGGTGTAACAGCTTTTACGCTCTGACTGACTAGGCATGTAATCTATGTAGAAAAGTTTTATTTAGACTTCAATCATTGACTCTAACTTGTGAGTGAATAGGGTATAAGGATAACAGGACTCTTGATTTTTCTATAGTTCATACTGCATAGTGGTAATCGTCCTGCGTTCAAATCCTGGAAGACACTAGTTGCATTTCACATAGTGCTTGTATTCTTACGAAAATATGCATCCAACTATTCTATCTCCATCTATACGTAAACCGTATGCCAGACGAGGGCTCTTTAGCCTTGGTGTGGCAAACGGTCTAGGAATAGGAAAACCCTGAATTCACCCCACTTGTTCTCCGCTTAAAAATACACCTTGTGTTTAAATGTATTTACTCAACCCCTCTGTCTATGCTTGGATAGAGGGGTGGAACAAATACATTTTAAGGGACGTGGCACAAGGCCGAATGAATAGGGCGCCAAATGAGACTCGAATTCACCTGTGTAGGTTTGCTAGTACTAGCTTGCTAACCGTTATTCCACCAGAGGTACTATTTACCCAACCCCTCCGCTCGGGCAGGATATGACACAAGGTCAATTTTTAAGCAGAGTTTAACAGGTTTTGAATTCAGAGTTTTCCTTCTCCTAGACTAGTTGCCTCACCAAGGCTGAAGAACCTAGTCCGTCCTACTATTTACCCATAGCTGGAGGGAGAATAAGGGTTTCATACCTTTCCCAAGGGTATTTGCCCGAAAGTGAACGTAATAGCGCGACTCGAGTACGAACTCGCGTACTACGATTCCGCAGTTCATCGCTTTAACCATTACACCACGAGGACACCACGTTATTCCACCAGAGGTACCCACTTTGAAATCCTATATTTAACAACCGAAATCAAACGAAACTCATATCATTAAATTCTACAACATTCTTTAATTTAGCTGTTTTAAATTTTCTTTCACGAAACATGCTTAGAAATACAATATATATATTCCTTAAAACTCAAAATCTTTTTCGATACACAAACTTAACATAAATTCTATACAATATTCCTAATAAGTCAAATAACGTCATTCAAAACAGAAAACGCTGAGTCACCAATTAAACGGCCAACTTTTTCCTATTATACAAATATTCCCCTAGGTTTTTGTATTTTGCATTTTTTAACATCCATGGTTGACTTAAAATCGCTAATATCACCCCTCATGGTCCTGATGATGGTTCAGTAGAACCGAAACGACCTCAATAAATCTCTCCTTCCACTTGGATCGTTGCTATATTTTCTACACACACACACACACACACACACACACACATATATATATATATATATATATATATATATATATGAAGAAAATAGAAAAACAAGGTAATTCAAAAGTGCTGAATTTATTATAATTGAAATTCAACGGTAAAACGTTTCGGTTTTGATAAACCTTCATCAGAACTTGAAGATGGTGAAAAACGTAGCTTGAACAGGACTGGATGTTTTATTAAAATTTTGTAATTGAACATACATCGCTGTTAAAGCTACGTTTTTCACCATCTTAAATCCTGATGAAGGTTTATTAAAACCGAAACGTTTTAACATTGACTTTCCATTATAACAAATTCATCACTTTTGGATGACTTTGTTTTTATCTATTTTCTTTCGGATTTATTTCAATTATTTACTTTCCCACACACACACACACACATATATATATATATACATATATATATATATATACATATGCTCCCCCATGGGGGTTGAGCTCTCGGGCGAAGGAATTGCCGGCCGCCGCTAGCGTAATGCAAAGCTCCTCGAAAGAATTGAGCACTCTGGTAGCCGATAGGGTATTAAAATGTAAACAAAGCTGCTGCTGCTGTTTCTAAAAAAAATAAATAAATAAAGAATAAAAATACCTTAAAATTCCCTTAGTCCGTTTGGTGGACGAGTGGTCTGAAACACAGTCTAACGTAAAGTTGGACGGGTTTCGATCCCGGCTTCGAGCGTCCTGCGTGTCTAGCCACACTGAAGAGTTCTGATAGAACGAAACAGTTTGTCTGTGGATGACTATATATATATATATATATATCACCTGTCAAAAATATGGACTCACCTAACTTTGGAAACATGTGTTCTAAAATTCTAATCCATGAAAAACATATTAAGTATCAATCTGGGACAAATCTTATTTCATTTAATAGCCAAACTTTCTTGTTTCGTGGAACATGCCCCGAACTAATTGAAATTCTATGAAATGATCAGAAAATAAAGGTGTAATATAATCGCCGAGGGATTTCAGTTCATGTCTTTGGGTTTGGTTGGGCTGGGAACCTTTCGGCAAGGTGCATGGGTTACATAGGTGCAACATTAACGCAGGTATTGGCGCGCGCGCAGAGCGGACGTGCCACTCAGAGATGTCACAATAGCCCGAGATGCGCGCGGAGGATTTGGGGAGATTTTAAAAAAGTCAGTTAGTTGAGACTAGACACCGGACGAGTTGAGATGAGACCTGCTTCGGGGGAAGACGGTTGGTTTTCGCTTACTCACGAAGACCTTTGTGGCGGGTGCCACTCGTGTTGGGGTGGGGAGATAAAAAAGCCAGAATAGAAAGATTGTGCCCCTCTCTCTCTCCTTTTAACTCAAAGGTAATAAAAGGTTTCGTACCTGAACTGGGAAGTCGTTAAGTGTTTTTCGAATTTCGAGATTCCTATGTTCTATCTTTATGGACATTTGATGTACATTTCGCATATTTATGGCTATGGTACAAATTAAGGAATCATTAAAGATTGAAGAAAAAATTATAGATAGAATCATCACCCACCCCAACAAAAAAAAACTCATCAGAAACTTGTAGCTCCTCCACTGGCTTTTATGACCGCCTTGATTATTCGAAACATGGACTTAAATAGCAAAAAACAATATTTTTCATCAAGTTGCTTTCAACCTTCTTGAATAGCGTTTCACAAATCTTGACTGGGACCGGCTCGTTTAATTTTCATCAAAGAATCTTAATCGGATTAAGATCCAAAATGTTTGCTGACCATTTCATTGGTTTAACAGGCTTTTCTTGGAGATAAGCTTTAACCCTCTTCGATCTGCAATAATATAATAATAATAATTTTATGATAAAAGTGGCTTCCAAGTAACATCAAACATATTTTCTTCCTATTGGAATTAGAAAAGTGTGCAAAATTTGAGTATATACATCTGCCAGCACTCCATCTTTTTTTCACCAGGGTATATATATATATATATATATATATATATATAAATGGGTTTCGATCCCAGCTTCGGGAATCTAGCCTGTCTAGCCACACTGAAGAGTTCTGATAGAACGAAACAGATCTGTCTGTGGATGACAATGTATATATATATATATATATATATATATATGAACAATGTATATATATATATATATATATAAACATCATAAATATCACCATCAGTTCGGATATTCATGACCCTCTCCCGCCATCCCTCTCTATCGTCCATTGGTTCCGATAGGTCCTCAATTTCACATCCCGTATCGGCACAGAGCTGTTGTATGTAGGTTCTAGCTGGTCGTCCTGCCTTTATATATATATATATATATATATATATATATATATATATATATATATATATATATATATATATATATATAAGTCCGTAAATGAATGTATACGTTGTATTTTCGGTATTTATTTGCTCGACACGTTTTTCGGACGTCATGGTCCTTTTCTAGAGACTAATAATGGGTTTCTTCGGACCGACGTGTAATTCTCTTTATTTCAATATACTCTGTGTGTTTGTGCATGTATACATTCCTATATATATATATATATATATATGTGTGTGTGTGTGTGTGTGTGTGTGTGCACCATATATATATATATATATATATGTGTGTGTGTACACCATATATATATATATATATATAGTGGAGACGGAATTCTAGCTTGACTCTTATTTATTAGTTAAATATCAATATTAACAGTAATTCATTTCAATTATATTCCCAAGAGAATCAAATGCTTTTTCATGATAAACATTTCGATTCAGTACGAGTATTTTAATCCAAACATTTTTGTGTTATTTTTTGTCTTTACACTATAAAATTATTTATAAAATGTTCGTATATATATATATATATATATATATATATATATATATGTGTGTGTGTGTGTGTGTGTGTGTGTGTGTGTGTGTGTGTGTGTGTGTGTGTGTGTGTGTGTGTGAGTGCCAGTACTCTACGTTGATTAGATATGATTTGGACTGTGTTTTCAACGAAAAATTGCTTTTCAAACGTGTATTCAGTTTCTTGTTTTTAAAAAAAGATAATACTGAGAACGTTTGCAAACACGTTCAATTTTTTTAGTATATCTAAAACTCTTATAAAGGAACAATATGAAAATAATAGACTAGTGTTGTACGTATTTCTTGAAATGTAACAGTTTTACTTACGAACTTTAATCTATAAAATGGTGCTGGGCTAAAGGTGGAGGTTGTAAGTCGTCTTCTCTGCACAGAATAAAAATGAGATTGGAAGGCAGAATATCACGGTGGCAAAAGGTCAGTTTTGCATTGTGAAGTTTTAAATGATACATACATACATACATACATACACACACCGAAACAGATAAAGATAGAAGATTTGAAATAGTTTAGTTTCATCGATTATGCATATATATATATATATATATATATATATATATATGTAGAAAAACTGATAACAACGATCTAAGTGGAAGGAATGATTTATTAACGGGTCAACACTATAGCGTTTCGGTTCTACTGAACCATCATCAGGACCACGAGGGGTGATATTAATAATTTTAAGTTAACGATGGATGATTAGAAATGTGAAATACAAAAACCTACGGGAAAATATGTATAGTAAGAAAAAGTTAGCCGTTTAACTGGCAAATCAGCGTTTGATGTTTAAATTACGTCATTTGACTTATTAGGAATATTGTATAGAATTATGTACGTTGTTTAACGAGAAAGATTACGAGACAGAAGGAAGAAAAGAGAAAGAAAGAAAGAAGAAAAGAAGAATAAAAAGCATGGAAATTATGAGATATACGGAAAATATTAACTAAGGATGGAATATATTGTAGCTGTTTAAAATGTGTTTGCTTAAGTAAGGAGAAATATTATAAAAGCCAGGACGAGTATTTAGGGAACTGAGGAATGAGATAGCTGCGGCTTCGAAAATTCGTCTAAGATTTTTATTATGGATGTAAGTAAGCATCTTAGCAGAGTTGAAGTCAATGTTATGATTATGTTGAGAAGTGTGTAGGAGTAATGCGTTGTTTGAGTTGCCTATATATATATATATATATATATATATATATATATATATATATATATATATATATACTAAAGTACTATCTACCAGCATTCAGGGTTACCAGGAAAAAGAATTAAAAAAAGGGCCAGAATTTAGAGATAATAATATCCCGAATAACTGCCTGGGGGAAAAAGAAAAAAAATTCTTTTGGGGGAAAAATAAAGAAAAGACCAACTTCGTCACACCAGTTGAAAAAAATCAAGAGATATGAAGTCTGTTGGTCAAAAGAACAAAAACCCACCGTCAATGCTTCTTTTACAAATAGTGCTCAATACAAAAGTAGACCTAATTACAGAAATTAAATCGCGAGTCGGGACGATCCCACTACAGCTTCACCTAAACCGGCTCCTCAATGTATCTAGCACCGACCCTGATAGAAACCCTGAGGAGCCGGTTTAGGCGAAACTGTAGTAGGATAGTCTCGACTCGCGATTTAATATATATATATATATATATATATGCATACTCATACATAAATATGTACATATTTGAAAAATATATCCTTAGATAAATAAATATATTAAATATATATAAAAACTAATACATATTTACTTATCATATATATATATATATATATATATATATAGAGAGAGAGAGAGAGAGACACACACACACACACACACACAAATACATAGATAGATAAATAGATTTTATATAGTAAGATGCATTGTTAAATCCTTAATTGTATCTTGATACATGGAAAGTATACATTATTATTCCCGAATATGAAGAAAAAAGTGTGAAGTTATGGAGTAGCGATAAAGACAGTGGTAGCGATAAAATTATGTGAGAAGTATATCCAGTATCAAAATGGAGAAATATGAAAAAAAAAACACAAGGTATTTACAGGATGTTTTCATTCGCTGCTAAATTATTTGCAAACGTTAAACATTTGGGGTTTTTTTTTTTTTTTGCATTAAATCTTCATCAGGGTGTTTTAAAATGTGATGTTGTATCCTCTAAATTTGGTTTAAATTCGATTTTTTTGTTTATTACATGAAACGAAAAGATGAGTAAGTTTTAAAATCTCTATTTCCGTGGGTAGCATTCAATTTCAAAATTATGTGGTGTTATAAGTGTTCGAAATTCATTTGAAAAACGTAAAGTATTTCCATTAAAAATAGTGTTCATATCACACCTATCAATCTATCTATCTATGTTCCCACCTATTCTATTGTTCATATCTATCAATTCCATCCTTTTCATATCACACCTATATATCTATCTATCTATGTTCCCACCTATTCTATTGTTCATATCTATCAATTCCATCCTTTTCATATCACATCTATGTCTGTCTGTTTGTCTCTATCAATGCCAATCAGGTTTTTTCTCCCGCTCATTCTGCTTCTACTTACCTATCTATCTATATATTTGTGTGTATACAAACTTATATATATATCATCATCATCATCATATCGCGCTGGTAGCTCCGATATCCCTGACCCTCTCTCGCCACTCCTCCCTATCGTTCATCGCCCCAGGTAGGTCTTCAGGACAACATCCCGTATCCTCACATAGCTGCTGAATGTATGTTCGTGCTGGTCGTCCTGCTTTTGCACGGCCATGTGTGGGGGTCCATAAGAGTACATCTCTTATGAGCTCGTCCCTGCTTCTCCAGCAGTGTCCTGCATGTCTGGTTCGTCTAACTTGAATAGTTTTCGTGATAGGAGGCAGGTGGCCGTACACTTGGTGTCTTGTGGGGTGTTGCCGCCAGGACTTGTTCAAGATTGCACGTAGCATTCTTGTGTAAATGGCGTCTAGCTTCTTCTCCAGCCGTTTTGTTAGCGTCCATGTAGTGCAGCCATATAGCAGTATCGATGTGACCGCTGCCTGGAAGAAACTGCGTTTCATTTTATCGGTTAGGTCTGATTTCCATATAATCGATAGCCGATTGATAGCTGTCCATGCTTTCGCTAACCTCGTTTCGATGTCCTTTTCGGTTGATTCGACGCTGCTTCCTAGGTAAGGGAATTTGTCAACTAGTTTAAGAGGGGTTCCTTCTAGAGTGGAGATGTCCCCCGTTTGATTATAGCACATATATTCCGTTTTGTGTGCATTAACATAGAGGCCTATGCTTGCGGCTGCTCGTTCCAAACTATGCAGTAGTGTTTCGATATATATATATATATATATATATAACCAAACCATTTCAAATAATACTAATTTAACTAAGGAGATAATTTGAAAAAAACGGGACTTTATTTAATACTACTGGTTTAGGTTTTGGTTTCTTTGTTTAATGACATACCAACCTTTGTAGGTTATTTAGTGCCGAAGCTATTCTCCTCGAAGAACAGTAGTGGTACTATTTAACCCATAGCTGGGAGGATAAGGGGATTTATACCTTTCCCAAGGGTATTTGCCCGAAAGTGAACATAATAGCTCAACTGGAGTACGAACTCGCGTACTACGATTCCGTAGTGCATCGCTTTAACCGTTACACCACGAGGACACCCCCCCTTAATACTATTATTAATTGAAATAATGCTAGATTCATCAATCGTCTGGTTTCTTTTTTTTCTTTTTTTTTTTTTTTCTTTTTTTTTCAGTTATTTATATCGATTTGCATTTTGGAATCATGATTAATTTCTAAATTACGTTTATTATTATTTACATTTCGTTTTATTAAGTCCCTTTTGTGATCTTAAATAAGATTGTAAAGATTACATAATGTTTTGAATCTGATGCTGGCGTTTATGCTATCCAATGTCAGCATTGTAATAAAAAATACCCGTGTAAAACATCTCGTTGATTTTAACATCATTCTTAAACACACTTAAACATCATTGTTAACACATTGTTAAATAAAGACCGTCTTTTTCAACTTATCTTCTTTTTTTTAGTTTAAATAAAAGCCAAAAAGTTACAAAATGCCTGATAAAAAATCATCATCATCATGTCATGCGGCTAGCACGGATATCCCAGACCCTCTCTCTCTCCACGTCTCCCTATCATTCATCGCTTCTGGCAGGTCTTCAGGGTTACATCCCGTATCATCACATAGCTGCTGTATGTATGTTCGAGCTGGTTGTCCTGCTTTTGATTGGCCATATGCGGGGGTCCACAGGAGTACATCACTTACGATCTTGTCCTTGCTTCTCCAGCAGTGTCCGGCATGTCTGGTTCGTCTAGCGTGTATATTTTTCGTTATAGGTGGTAGGTGGCCGTATAGTTGGCGCCTTGTAGGGTGTTGCTGCCAGGACTTGTTCAATATTGCTCGCAACATTCAGTTTGGTATTATCGAATTGATAGATTGATAGATAGATTGATAGAAACAGACTGATAGAAATAGAAAGAAGCAGCTAATATAAAGATTGACAGAAATAAATGAGATATGAAATTGTTTAAAGAGGAAAGTATGAACAGAGATAGATAGATAGATAGATAGATAGATAGATACTGACAGAGATACAAAGATAGAGACTGACATTGACAGAGATATACAGAAATAGATGTGATATTAAATTGTTGAAATAGATAGATCTGAACAAAAAGAGATAGATAGATAGATAGGTAGATAGATAGATAGATGTGATCTGAACAATTTTTTAAGGGAAGACATTATTTCTTTTAATGTATTTTGAACTCTGATTATATCAGACTATTTCTAAACAGAACGCCACTAACGGAAACAGAATATATAAAACTATCTTATATTTTCCTTTCATTTAACAAATAAAAAAAATTCATATTTCTGGGAAAACTGGAACTAAAATTCAAAAGATTTGATAAATTGTATATGATTTAAAAGATACAAGACATATTTAAAACACTCTGACGAAAATTTAATGTAAAAAAAAAACGTTAACGTTGGCAAAAAATTCATCAATAAATAAATTCTTCCCACGAATAACAAGTGTTTTTTTTCAAATTCATGTTTTTTCAAACACACACACACACACACACACATATATATATATATATATATATATATATTCCAGATTCCTCAAGGATGATCTTCAGTGATGTAGACCCTTCATTACCGATTTCGGGTTGTTACCATCATATCGGCTCGAACAGCAACCCCGATCTGGAACCGGAATTTCCAGGCCCCCTTCTTAGCAGCTTTGTGCTACGTATTTACGGCTCGCCTACTAACGGCAAATATATATATATATATATAAAAACCTTTATATATATATAAATCGAGTGAATCAAATTACAATTACTATTAGGTCAGCCAGATAGATGTGACTCAAAACAGTATATTTATTAAGTTGAATCTAAAAGATGACCATCATGTTAAATACTAACTCGCATGAGAATCAACAACCAGAAACTCAGAGTCACTAGTTTTAATCCTATTTCTATCATTAGCCTGTTATATATATATATATATATATATATATATATATTAGATTTATTTATCATTATTTATCATAGTTCTATCCTAGATATTGAGCACTCTCCATTATATATTGCACTTGGTTCGCCACAAACCGACATAGTAATATAGAGACAACCAACACTTTTCTAATACATCATCATCATCATGTCGTGCCGCTAGCACGGATATCCCTGACCCTCTCTCGCCACTTTTCCCTGTCGTTCATCGCCTCTGGCAAGTCTTCAGGGCTACATCCCGTATCCTCACATAGCTGCTGTATGTATGTTCTAGCTTGTCGTCTCGCTTTTGACCGGCCATATGTAGGGGTCCATAGGAGTACATCACTTATGATATGGTCCCTGCTTCTCCAGCAGTGTCCTTCATGTCTCTTTCGTCTAACCTGGATAGTTTTCGTGATGGGAGGCAGGTGGCCGTATAGTTGGTGCCTTGTGGGGTGTTGCCACCAGGACTTATTCAATATTGCTTGCAACATTATTGTGTAATTGCCGTCTAGCTTCTTCTACAGCCGTTTTGTTAGCGTCCGAGTGGTGCATCCATACAGCAGTATCGACACGACCGCTGCCTGGAAGAAACTGCGTTTCATTTTATCGGTCAGGTTTGATTTCTATATGATCGATAGCTTGTATATATATATATATATATTTATATATATATATATATATATATATATATATATATTCTTCAACCTTTGGTCGAATGTTTTTTTCTCTTCGCACTAATAAAGTTACATGGCCCTCACTCTACCGATCTACATTATATTTATGGTCTTCTTAATTTACGATCGGTCAGCTCCCATCTTCTCTCTCTCTTTAGTTCGTTCTTCACTTCTCCGTCGGTTGCAACCTCCGTTTTCTCTTATGTTTTCTTTGTGTTGCCATATTTGTTCTTCTTCGTTGATGAGGAATGACAATATAACATGAATTTCATGTGCCAATTCTACTCTTTATTCATTGACTACTTTTTCTCTTCAATGTCCCTTGTAGCTTAAAATAGGAATCAGCGAATGGATCGTTCAACTTCTCGCGTTGAGAGCTTCTCACTAATTGATTTGAACAGAAGAGATGATGTAACGTAATGGCCGAGGGGTTTCGGTTGATGCCTTTGAGTTTAGTTAGGCTGAGAACCTTTCGACTCAGCACATGGGTTAGTTAGGTACAAACCTTGATGTAGGTGGTAACGCGCACACGGGGCGGACGTGCCACTCAGAGATGTCACAATAGCCCGAGATGACGGAACGGGATGACAGGGTACGGCCGATGTCACGCATCGGAAGCGCGCGGAGGTTTGTGGGAGATTTGAAGAAAGTTAAAGAGTTGAAAACTAGACGCCAAACGAGGAGGATCGACTTTTGGAGCTCGCAGACGTGGGGCGAACTTGCGCCCTATGGGGGCCACTTGAGATGGGGACCAAATGAATAAGACAGCATAGAAGATTGTGTCTCTCCTCTTAATGTCGAAACCTTTAACTCAAAATTAATAAAAAGGTTTCGTACCTGAACAAGAAGTCGTGACGTGTTTTCGAATTTCGAGATTCCTATGTTCTTTATATGTTCTATCGTTATGAACATTATATGTCTATTTCGCACATGGCGTTGATTGTGGCTATGTACCCCATCGTACAGAATGGACTATTCCTTTTTAATATGAGCATTGACGGCATTGGCCAAGACCCATTTTCCTAGCGAGGCTAGCTAGTATATCACCTCTGTTAACACATCGTTGTACATCTTGTAAATAGAAAAACCCTTTTCATTGGAGCCCAGTCTGCTGGGGCTGTAGAATACACCGACTACACCTAGAGAGGTAAGACTCCCCCAACAAGAGTCCTGGATATGACATTAAACAATCTGAAGGTGAGGCTCCAGTAATATTGAAGCTTTGGGGAATGTGGAGTACTCCTTTATTGCCATCGCTCCCAGGTCCAGTCTGGCCTGGAGTGATAGCATCTGATAGGGCCCTATCTAAGGGTTAAATCGAAGTAAACAGTTTAATTATGCCCAACTCAATTTTTTTTAAAATAGAACTATTTATGTGGATAAAAATGGATTTGGGATTAAATAATCGACAATGATTGATATGACATAAAACCAGACCAAACTAAACTAAACCAAACCAAACTAAACCAAACCAAACTAAACCTTTACATAATAAATGATGATTCGAGTTATTATTCCAATAAGCCATCCATGTAACATTAGAATATTGACAAACTTATTCTAACTCACGAATCATTTTGGGGGGGGGGGTTGTAGAATACACCGACTGCATCACTGCAGAGGAAAAAGACCCCCTCCCAACGAGTGTCCTGTATGACACTAAGCAATGTGATAGTGAGGTTCTAGTTTTATATATTGACCTTCGACCTGGCCAAACATGCCATTCCAAAGTGATGCACCGGAAGGAAGTAACACATTCCCATGGCAGTTATGTGAAGAAATCGCGTGGGCGGATTTGGCTGATGAAATGGGACAAGGTAAAAGCCCATGATACACTCATAGACTGATACACCGAAAGAGAGTGACCTCTGAACTGCATGACAGTTATTTCCGCTTGATGGCGATCAAACAAGCCATTCCAAAGATAGGGTGGGCGATTGAACTATTATATAACTCGGTGGAAACCGGAAGTCACATGAGTTGGAGATCAGATGAGTTGGAGAGAAGATGTGGTAGAGAAAGCCACCACCCAGCAGGAGGGGCCCTGGGGACCCCTGATGAAGTTTGGAGACCAGACCAGTTGTTGATAAGATGCGGTAGAGAAAGCCATCATCCAGCAGAGAGATGGGCCCCTGGGCCTCCGGTTGAGCAGCCCTGGAGAACGAGAAAGACACAACGCTGATGGCCATAAGAGTGGGGATCAATATATTGCAGTTCTGTTCGGTCTCCAAGTCCCTCTCACACGCAAACCTTACTATAAAGTGAGAGGTATATTTTTTTAAAGAAGTCTTCGCTCGTCTTTTATTCATTGCTTCAATATGTATTCTGCATGTACATGTGTATATATGTATATTATGTTGAGTATACAACACTAGCAAGGCTGGAGCTTTGGGGAATGCGGTGTTCCCTTCATTGCCATCATTCCTAGGTCCACTCTGGCCCAGAGTGGTAGCACCTGACACGGCTCCTATCTATGGGTTAAATAGAAATAAAGGGTGGTTGGAGTTTACTGTTTTTATACATTTAAACTGCGTATTTATGCTGAACTGAATTGTTTAAAATAGAACTGTTTTGACATTAAAACTGCGTAATTATGCTAAACTGAATGGTTTGAAATTAAACTATTTTTGACATTGAAACTGTACTTACACAAAACTGAATTGTTATATATAACTGCTTGAATAGTTTGAAATAGAAATGTTTTTGACAATAAACTGTGTACTCATGCTAAACTGAATCGTTTTGAATAGAAGTGATAATTTACATATGATATGCCATAAAACCCAACAAACCAAACCAACTATTGAATCGTTTTGGTCACCTGACTGAAACCGTCCAATCAGAGACGATGTCTCAGACTAACCCCGAGTTTTACGGCTACTTGACTCTTGAAAGTTTTTTTAAGGTTTAACGGCTTCGGATCTAATTTGAATGTTACACTACACATCACATGTAACAATAAGGCCCTTGGTTCCGAGGGTTTTTACAAATTAGCATTTTTTATGGTTTGAATAGTTTTATTGAAATCTATTCCTCCATTATGTCAAAAAATTTCGACGTCTTTAGGATTTATTGTAAGTATAACTGGATAACTAAACAAATGATATTTGAGTGTTTCCTCAAATAATGGTAAAAGCCAGTGATGTAAATTTTGCTATCGGTTCGTATCATGTTAAATTTTCAAACCTCCAGATTTATCCAAATCCAAAGTTTTTAAATAATCATGTATTAGTACAAGGATACCATTAATAGCTACCAACTGAGACATTTACTTAGTTATAAAAGTATTCGATATGATGGTAGATTGTAAAGTCCCATTACACTGATAGCAAGACAAATATGATCTCCAGTAACTATGTCCGATTCGAGTAATGAAAATGTATGGGACAAAAAAAAAAAGATAGAGAATCGAGTCCTGAAAAGTCGAATTTAATTAAGCAAATAACTCATAATACATGACACAAAAATACATAATAAATAATACTTAAGGCATAATGAATAAGAAATAATAAATTAGAATCAACGAAGATGTCGAAATGTAAAAAGAATTGGAAATTGAAGCAGAACCTGAACGGACGCAAAGGATAAGCGCCTCTGAAAGGGAATAGAGAAGTAAATAGACAATTGAGGATATTGCTCACGAACCCGACATGGAGTGGGAAGATTAGAAGGAAAAGGAATTCAGACTTCGATCCCCAATAAAAAACAAAGATACACATCTCAACTAAGAGAGAGCAATCGAGAGAGAGAGAGAGAGAAAGCAAGCGAGCGAGTGAGAGAGAGAGAGAGAGAGAGAGAGAGAGAGAGAGAAAGAAAGCTTGCGAGTGAGAGTGAGAGAGAGAGAGAGAAAGAAAGCGAGCGAGTGAGAGTGAGAGTGAGAGAGAGAGAAAGCAAGCGAGCGAGTGAGAGAGAGAGAGAGAGAGAAAGCAAGCGAGCGAGTGAGAGTGAGAGTGAGAGTGAGAGAGAGAGAAAGCAAGCGAGCGAGTGAGAGAGAGAGAGAGAGAGAGAAAGCAAGCGAGCGAGTGAGAGTGAGAGAGAGAGAGAGAGAAAGCAAGCGAGCGAGTGAGAGTGAGAGAGAGAGAGAGAAAGAAAGCGAGCGAGTGAGAGTGAGAGAGAGAGAGAAAGAAAGCGAGCGAGTGAGAGAGAGAGAGAGCAAGCGAGCGAGTGAGAGAGAGAGAGAGAGAGAGAAAGAAGCGAGCGAGTGAGAGTGAGAGAGAGAGAGAGAAAGCAAGCGAGCGAGTGAGAGTGTGAGAGAGAGAGAGAAAGAAAGCGAGCGAGTGAGAGAGAGAGAGATAGATAGAAAGCAAGCGAGCGAGTGAGAGAGAGAGAGAGAGAGAGAAAGCAAGCGAGTGAGTGAAAGTGAGAGAGAGAGAGAGAGAGAGAGAGAGAAAGCAAGCGAGCGAGTGAGAGAGAGAGAGAGAGAGAATGAGAAAGAAAGCGAGCGTGAGTGAGAGTGAGAGACAGAGAGAGAGAAGATATTGTAAGATAATTAGGAAAAGTCAGAGATTAACGAGGGACATAAAACCTCTTAAAAAAGATTTAAAAAAAAACGACACCAAATAACAAATCATATGTTAGTCAAAAGAAAAAAAAGGACAATAACCTCTACGCCACGGTTAAAATATATATATATATATATATATATATATATATATATAGTACAAAGTAAAGTTGGCGACCTTTAGTCGAGGGTGACCAGAAGGCTCCCTTTTCGATAGCTATTACACTGAGGTGTAGGGCAGGGCGCTACTCCTTTCCCTGGATTGCTCCACTTTACTCTTGATACGTACCTTATATTGCTGAGTGTTAAGCAAGGAGGTATCAAGTACCATTTTTAAAGTCTTTGGTATGACGCGACATGAGATTGAACCCAGGTCTCCCGGATTATTAGCGAACACTCTAACCACTAGGCCAATTAGCCGGTATATATATATATATATATATATATATATATATATATATATATATATATATGTGTGTGTGTGTGTGTGTGTGCATATGTATATAGAGAGAAATGTGTTGGTTGGTTGGTTTTATTTTATGTATATCAACAAAAATCTTGTTTATACATATAATTACATGAACAGTTCGTAGGTAACATTTTTAAACCAACCAGAGCTCATTTGTTAGCGCACAGTTAAATGTTTTCAAATATTGCTATTATTTGGGCGCAGTTAAATAGTTTCAAATAATGCTTTTGTTGACAAACAGTTAAAGTTTTCAACTATTGCTATTGTTTGCACATAGTTAAATGATTTCAACTATTGCTATTGTTTGCCCTCAGTTAAATGGTTTCACATATTGCTATTATTTGCACATAGTTATATGGTTTCAAGGTCTGTTCTTGTTTGCACACAGTTAAATGGTTTCAAGTTGTAATTTTGTTTGCACATATTTAATATTTTCAACTATCGCTATTATTTGGACATAGTTATATGATTTCAAGTACTGTTATTATTTGCCCACAGTAAAATGGTTTCAAGTATTGCTAGTGTTTGCACATAGTTATATAGTTTCAATGTCTGTTATTGTTTGCACACAGTTAAATGGTTTCAAGTTGTAATTTTGCTTGCCCCCAGTTAATGTTTTCAAATATCGTTATTATCTGGACATAGTTATATGATTTCCAATATTGCTATCTTACACTAATTGAACAATTGAACGTTAATCCTTTGTTTGCACCCAGTTAAATAGTTTCAAGTAAAAGAGAAAATAGTTCGATGAAACTTATCTATTGAACCCCAACTCGGGTCAGAGTGGACCTGGGAGTAATGGCAAAGAAAAGGTGCTCCCTAAATCATCAGGACTGAAGCCTCATTATTAGATAGTTTAGAGTTATATCCAGGACGGACGTTGGAAGAATTTTATGAATCGACTGGGCTGAGAGATTTATACAATACCATGTTAAAATAAGTTTTAAATAGGGAAAATTTCTTATAACGATTAAAACAAATATAAAACTTTGGCGTCTTTCAACCGATTCTTCTTCCAAATCAGTCATAGGTAAATGAAGAGAATGAGGTTTACAAAAAAAGGATTATGAACCTAAATATGGAGGTGCCCGTGGTGTAATGGATATCGTCGTAGGAATTGAACTCGGCGACACGAGTTCAAATCCTGGACGAGACTGATTGCATTTCACATAGCACTAATACCCTTGGGAAAGGTATGAATCCAATTATTCTCCCTCCAGCTATGGGTAAATAGTAGAACAGACTGGGTTCTTCAGCCTTGGTTAGGCAACTGGTCTAGGAGAAGGAAAACTCTGAATTCTAACCTGTTAAACTCCGCTTAAAAATTGACCTTGTGTCATATCCTGCCCGAGCGGAGGGGTTGGTAAATAGGATAAACCTAAATATGGCTAATTCATGTTTAAGCTTTCTAGGTTGGTTTCTTGATTTGGTTTCTTTGTTTTATGCTATATCAACCTTCGTGGGTTATTTAATGCCAAAGCCATCCTTCTAGAAGAACGGCAGTGATGCTATTTAACCCATAGCTAAGAGAATAAGGAGGTTCATAACTTTCCCAAGGAGTTCGAACTCGCTTACTACGATTCCGCGGTCCTTTAAGCTTTTTGTGTCTACACATAGTGTATTAATCACAACGGCTTTCAAGATGTTGGGTTGGTGTTTAGTCTAAGCTCTGTGCAGAACGGAGAAAAATTCTTATGAAAAATTGTGACGGTTATGCATTTATATTATATGAGTGGTTAAAAATGGCACACTCACGCGATTGTGAATGCCCGGATGTTTTATTGGTGCAAATCTACGAATAGAACACGGGACATCTGCAATTTAGTAATTTACAAAGCTTTTTGTTTCGTATTAATGGGGCACCGAGTGAGACTTGTAATCACTCGTGTAGGTTTGGTAGCCTGACTTGGCAACCATTTCAGTACCCAAAGCATCCATGTCACGCAAGATAGATAGATAGATAGATAGATATTCCCAAAAGCAACAACATTTGGTCAGAGCTCTTTACAAGGAATATTTTTTTATTTGTTCTGATTGGAATTATTACATGTTCCGGATTTACTGGATTGAATAATATTATATATATATATATATATATATATATAAAAGACCCGAATAAAATATAAAATATATATATATATAAAAGACCCGAATAAAATTACATAGATAAAATGTGTCTTTATTATCTAATCAAACATGCCAACAAATATATATATATATATGAGATCAAAAGATCCGTTTGAAAATTATTTGTTTTAGATCCGTGTTCGAAATATATATATATATATATATATATATATATATATATATATATATATATATATATATATATATATACACATATTTACTAATCTAATATCTACCAGTATTCACGGTATCGGAAAAAACAAAAAAACCCTGGTTAGTAACAAGAGATAAAAGTACCTCGAATCACTGCCCAGGGGAAAAAGAAAAAAGTTTTTTGGGTAAAAAAGAAAGAAAAGGCCAACGTCGTCCGACTCCTTGAAAAAAATCATGGGGTACGTAGTCAGTGGTCAAAAGAAAACCAAAAAACCCTCCGCGAACGCTGCAATGCTATAATTACTAAAGTGCTCAACACAATACAATGGTGCCAATTATAGAATTAACTTAAATCGCGAGTCGAAAATCTTCTACTAAAGATGGTGGCATATGAAAGAACTAAAAGCGCTCGGGACAATTTCGGTAAATTCATCTACCAACTCCAAACTAAAACCAAAACACTTGTCAGGTAACTTAAAATAATCCTAATAAAATTATATAGTAAAAATGTATCTTGATTATTTAATCAAACATGCTTAAATGAAGGGCTGCTACTCAACTAGACACACGCACACTCACGCACACATTTATGTATATATATATATATATATATAGAGAGAGAGAGAGAGCGAGGGGGGGAGAGAAAGTTAAGTGGCCCTGGAAGTGACCGTATCCTTTGTCAAGAGTAGAGATGTAACTTACAAGAGACATTGACCGCGCAGTTACCATGACTAGTTCATTTGGCGTCGTGTGTGATATGAACTGTTGGCTCAGTTGTTGAGTTTCGGCTCTGTGGTCGCTGGTTCGATCTCCAGTGGTGGGGATCACGGTGTACACTGCTGATGAGGCCTAATAAGGTCGAAAGAGCTGTCTAGCGTTTCGGTATGTCGTGCGTAGGTCTTTGCCGGATTTCCTGGTCATGGTAATTTAATTCACGATATATTTCCTCTACATAAAAAAGAAAAGAAAAATATACATCAACGAAACAGTTTAATAATTAAAACTAAATGTTACGATAAGCAATATTTGACAAACGTGAGTCATAGAATAAAAACGGCGATTTTTTTTTTAATAATAAAATAACTTTCTATCTATTTTTTGTAAATTCTGTATTGTTTCGGATTGGTTTACAACAAAAGGTTATTTTAATCTTACCAAAGTGTCCCTTTTGGGGCTAATCAAAATGGCAGCAAATCAAACACAGCACCCCAGGTTTAAACAGAGGCGTGCAAACGATTTGAAATTTAGAGAAGAATTTCTGTTGTGTATGGAGGAGTGTTTTCGTGAAAAAAAATGTTTACGAATGGGTCTGCCACAAAGAGTTGAAATCAAAACGACAGTCCATGAAGTGAAAAGACACCGACTTTTCTGTAAAGAAAAAGATCAATGCGCAGCGTTCAGTAAAGAAGGTGATGCTGACAGTCTTTTGGTACATAAAAGGATCCATCACTAATGATTTCCTGGACAAAGGAGAAACTGTAACCAAACTCTTTAGGCAAGATTCACCCTATGTATTACAAGCGACATTAATTTTTGTTGACTTTACCAAGGCTTTCGATTCCATTCACAGAGGAAAGATGGAACAAATCCTACTAGCGTACGGCATACCTAAAGAAACCGTAGAGGCAATAACGATTCTCTATAGAAACACTAAAGTAAAAGTACGATCACCAGACGGAGACACAGAATACTTCGACATTGCAGCAAGAGTACTACAAGGGGACACGCTGGCTCCGTACCTCTTTATCATTTGTCTAGACTACATACTTAGAACATCGATTGACAAAATCAAAGAGATTGGCTTCGAACTGACGAAGAAAAGAAACAGAAGGTACCCCGCAACAACAATTACCGACGCCGACTACGCCGATGACATAGCGATACTGGCAAATACACCTGACCAAGCCGAAACACTACTGCATAGTTTGGAACGAGCAGCAGCAAACATAGGCGTCTATGTTAATGCACACAAAACGGAATATATGTGCTATAACCAAACGGGGGACATCTCCACTCTAGAAGGAACCCCTCTTAAACTAGTAGACAAATTCCCTTACCTAGGAAGCAGCGTCGAATCAACCGAAAAGGACATCGAAACGAGGTTAGCGAAAGCATGGACAGCTATCAATAGGTTATCGATTATTTGGAAATCAGACCTAACCGATAAAATGAAACGCAGTTTCTTCCAGGCAGCGGTCACATCGATACTGCTATATGGTTGCACTACATGGACGCTAACAAAACGGCTGGAGAAGAAGCTAGACGGCAATTACACAAGAATGCTACGTGCAATCTTAAAAAATTCCTGGCGGCAACACCCCACAAGACACCAACTGTACGGCCACCTACCCCCTATCACGAAAACTATTCAAGTTAGACGAGCCCGACATGCAGGACACTGCTGGAGAAGCAGGGACGAACTCATAAGTGATGTACTCTTATGGACCCCCACACATGGTCGTGCAAAAGCAGGACGACCAGCACGAACATACATTCAGCAGCTATGTGAGGATACGGGATGTTGTCCTGAAGACCTACCTAGGGCGATGAACGATAGGGAGGAGTGGCGAGAGAGGGTCAGGGATATCCGTGCTACCAGCGCGATATGATGATGATGATGATATATATATATACATATATATATATATATTATCCAACGCCAAGTCAGTCGATGGTGGGAAAGTACTTTGTCTGATGTTACAGATCTAACATTTTAGAAAATATAGGGCGTGCGGAAATAAATATCATTACAAAAAATATGAGTCATTTTTAAAAGTTATCCTTTTATATATATATATATATATATATATATATATCATCATCATCATCATATCGTGCTGGCAGCACGGATATCCCTGACCCTCTCTCGCCACTCCTCCCTATCGTTCATCGCCCTAGGCAGGTCTTCAGGACAACAACCTGTATCCTCACATAGCTGCTGAATGTACGTTCGTGCTGGTCGTCCTGCTTTTGCGCGGCCATGTGTGGGGATCCATAAGAGTACATCTCTTATGAGTTCATCTCTGCTTCTCCAGCAATGTCCTGCATGTCTGGTTCACCTAACTTGAATAGTTTTCTTGATAGGGGGCAGGTGGCCGTACAGTTGGTGTCTTGTGGGGTGCTGCTGCCAGGACTTGTCCAGGATTGCACGCAGCATTCTTGTGTAATTGCCATCTAGTTTCTTCTCCAGCCGTTTTGTTAGCGTCCATGTAGTGCATCCATATAGCAGTATCGATGTGACCGCTGCCTGGAAGAAGCTGCGTTTCATTTTATCGGTTAGGTCTGATTTCCATATAGTCGATAGCCTATTGATAGCTGTCCATGCTTTCGTTAGCCTCGTTTCGATGTCCTTTTCGGTTGATTATTATTAGTGGTGTAAACGTTTTAAAGGTGTTATTTAAAGTACTATTATCGTATATATAACGATGGTATCTCTTTGTTTTGACTGATTACTTGTATCTCCTTTATATATGGAATAGGCATAAATAAATTCTGTGTAAATCAAACGGAGCAGTGGCTAGTGAGTTAAATGCAAACATTGTATTGAGCCAGTTCGAACCCTGATAGCGCTATTACGTTCATTTTCGGAAAAATACTCAAGGGAAAGGTATGAATTACCTTATACCCGTCCAGCTCTGTATTAAATGCTACTACTACTTCTTCAACAAGGTGGTTTGGCATTAAATAGCCAACGAAGATTGATATGTCATTAAACAAAGAAACCAAATCAAACAGATAAAAAAAAAAACTGGCAGACTGAGCGGGACGGGATCCCAAATCTATGCACTAAACCCCGCTGTCAGTGGGACTTTGAATACGTTGACTGTACCCACCCCCTACTAAGGAGTAAGACACACTCTAAATGGATTGTGCTGTGTAGGACCTTAAACTTTATCTGATTGTGAAGTACCAGTTCTGGAGATATGGGTGGTGTGTGGAATGTTCCTTCCTTGCCATTACTCCCAAGTCCACACAGGCCTAAAGTAAAAGTACCTATAAGGGTCCCATCTATGGGATCAAAAGATCTGTTTGAAAATTATTTGTTTTAGATCCGTGTTCGAAAATTGCTTTTATGGAACAAATTTTAAAAAAAAGTAAATATAAACCAGAAAAAGTTAGCCGGGTTCATAAATATATATATATATATATATATATATATATATATGTCTTAGTCTAATCAAATAGAATGGAGACTTTCTATCGGCCTATTTTATCGTTCAAGTCTTTTTATGAGTCACTTGATTTCTGGATGGAATGAATTCAAGAAGGCGCCGTATTTTTCCCCAAGAACATTCAGGCCCAATTAGATTCAACTTTAGGGAAAGAACAATGAAATTACAAACACAATGACGAGTCATATGCATTTATATACGGCGCTGTTCTGAATTCATTCCATCCTGAAGTCAAATATTTCATACGAAGATTTGAACGGATTAAAAATAAAATCGGTAGATACAAAGTGGATGTCCAATTTAATTAAACATGTTTAAAAGACAAAATGCTCCGTCGAAATAAAAATGTCTGTCCATCTATCAATCATCATCAATTTACGCTGCTCGTACAGATTTCTCTAAAGTGATATCTCCCTTCGCTCCTGGCAGGTCTTCTAAACTACACCCTGTGTTCGCAATGATCTGCTGAGGGCCCATTCGGCTGAGGCAAGAGAATGCACCGAATGCATCTCTGCAGAGGGGTAAGACTTTCACAATGAGTGTCCTGAATATGTCATTAAACAATCTAAGGCTGAGGCTCTAGTGATGCTAGAGCTTTGGAGAATCCGAAGTACCCTTTTACTGCCATCACCCCCAGGTCCACTCTGGCCCGGAGTGGTAGCACATGATAGGGTCCTATCTATGGGTCAAATAGAACTAAGCTGTGTACTTCTGCTAAACTGAGCTGTTCTAAATAGAACTGTTTTGACATTTAACCGTGTGTAAATAAATTGTAATATAATGGCCGAGGGATTTCGTTTTAATGCCTTTGGGCTAAGTTAGGCTGAGAACCTTTCGGTTCAGCACATGGGTTAGTTGGGTGCAAACTTGAGCGCAGGTGTTAACGCGCGCGCAGGGAGGATATGTCATTCATAGATATCAAAATAAGAATCCGATAGAAAGGTTGACCAGTGTATGTGAATGACGTCGGAAGCGTGCACACGGAGGATTTGTGGGATTTTGAAAAAATCAGTTAGTTAGTTAGTAGAATTGAGAACTAGATACCGAACGAGAAGGGTTGACTTTCGCTTGCTCGCGGAGGTCTTGGGCAGGTGTAGTACGAGATGGCGGGCAGATGAAAAAGCCAGAATAGAAAGAATGTGTATCTCTCTCCTTATGTCTAAGAACCTTTAAGCTCAAAGGTAATAAAAAGTTTCATACCTGAACTGAGAAGTCGTAGGTGTTTTTCGTGTTTCGAGATTCCTATGTTCTATGTTCTACCTTTATGGACATTCGATGTACGCTTCACACATAGCCATATCATGGCTATGGTACAAAATGACTGATGTTTAATTGAATTGTTAGTGATACGTAACAATGCTTGGAACCATTTAACTTTGTTGACTAAACTGTATAGCTTGAAATAGAAATGTTTTTAACATTTAATGTGTGTACTTATGCTAAACTGAATTGTTTGAAATAGAACTATTTGTTAGTACAAAAATGGATTTGGTATTTAATAGCCTACAATGGTTGATGTGCCACAAAACCAAAGCAAAATAACCATACCAAATCTGTCATATGTAAGTTCTTGCTGG
This sequence comes from Sepioteuthis lessoniana, assembly GCA_963585895.1. Lineage (NCBI taxonomy): Eukaryota > Metazoa > Mollusca > Cephalopoda > Myopsida > Loliginidae > Sepioteuthis > Sepioteuthis lessoniana. The sequence goes on along the minus strand of CAUZXS010005318.1, from coordinate 71,215 downwards.
TCGGTCAACACTGGCAAGTTCATGTGTAGTGTCCATTGGAGAACGTCACTTATCCAATAAGTTCGTCCTTGCTTCTCCAGCAGTGTCTCGTATGTCTTGCTCGTCTGACTTAGATGATTTTACAGGGTGAAACGATAAAATTGTCGTTCAAAAGAAAACAACACGACAGATTTATTTTAAAACTTTTATTGAAAAAATCAATTCAGCTAACTTGATTATGTTGTAGTGGTGACATTTTTTCAATGTAGCCACCATCAGTCTCAATCACCGCCTCGATACGGATTCGGAACTGGGAGCATGCCTTTTCCACAAGCGCCGGCGGGAGCTCGGTGAATACTCGCCGGATGGCGGCGATCAGGCTGGCTTTGGTGTTGTGGGAGGTCATGTTGGTGATGTTATCGACGTATGATCAAATGAAGTAGTCCAGCGGGTTCAGGTCGGGATAGGAGGAAAGCCTGACGGATTTAATTAGCCTGTGGTTCTTTGTCTTCTCAGTCAAGATCTGGTTTTTCTGGCGCCTGTAGGACCTACACTTCAAGTCCTCCTTTACACATGCATTCACAGTTGTGTGTAAGACACATAAATCTCTGGCAATCTGCCGAATAGTCCGCTGGGGAGTTTCATCAATGATTGCCTGGACCTTTTCGATGAACTCCTTGGTCCGGGTCTTCCTGGCGGTGTCCTTCCGCTCCACCACCTCAAAAGGGTCGGCCAATGCGTTGAACTGTGCCCTCAAGCGTTGAACCGTCCGGATTTGCATTTTGAGAGTGCTGGCAATGGTCCCGTTGTCATAACTTGGATCGGTAGAGCGCATGAGTTGTATAGCGGCGCATCTCCGGTCAATTTTATCATTCCACCCTCTAGAGATGGGAGGTAAGTGACCATGCAACTTTTCTTTCGTGCCATGTTGCTTTCAAGATTTGTTCAGGTATTCCTATCAAATATCAATAATTTTCAAATAAATTTTGTAACATTTGGTTATTCTTTCCCAAAGCTTTTTCAATTATGGTCTCCAAAAAAGGTACAAAAATACATCTTCACCGTCATTTTAAACATGTTTAAGACTTTATACTTAATTTAAATATCAATGCTATGAAGGCCAATAGATTAATACAGTTCACAATCATTTTAAAACATTTTGAACAGATTTAGTTCATTGATAGAAAGTATACATGGGAGTAATGGTGACAGAGAGGTGTCTACGCACCCACCAGAACTTGAAAACTGGATCCTTACCAACGGATGCAAGTTTTGTACCATTCTCAAAACAAACATGTGTGCGTGTGCCACGGCACGAACCTGAAGAGAAATGAATGCGTCATAACATTGTTTATTGCTCAATGACATTTTGAACATATTTCTTATCTAGAGGTTTTCTATTTCTGACACAATATATATATATATATATATATATATGGAAAGTCGGTATTGTCACTCGTATTGACCACGGTTAAACGAAAGGCCGAGTAAAAAATAACAATACGTTCAAAACAAGTAACCAGCCTATTAAAAGCATAGCTGTTATTCAAAATTGATACATGACAAGTTTTCATCACGTCTATTCGACATTCGTGATGTGTCAGTCTTGCACATATGTCATTGTCAAAACAGCGAACAGATGGTAGGAAACTCCTCGCTTTGCAAAGTCCTAAGTCTTTACGGTCTAACACAAATTATTCTTTGCTTCTTGAATCCTTCAACGAATAATTTATATACCAATATCTATAATAATATCTATATTAATCTCGCTTTCTCTCTCTCTCTCTCTCTCTATATATATATATATATATAGATGTATTTATATATATATATTAGTTTACAATAAATTAGCATGAACAAGCTTGTCAGAATTTTCTAGTTATGACAATCATCATTTCCAATATCGATTGAAATACGTCCCTCGAGCCAAAGAAAGATTTCTTTTATGTTTAATTGTCGGATTTGTCAAAGTGAATACTTAAAACCTTCACGTGTTACGAATACGATTCTTCTGAATTATATTTTTTTTTATTATTTCAAATATATAGACAGGTTGGAACGATCAAATTGTCGCCCTAAAAAAGACGACATGATTCCATTTCCGTTTAATAAAAACCAGTTTTCTTTTTTTGTTGCAGACCATCTACTAGTTGTCCAGTTGTGTACAAATCCCAAGAGCGATAGGAGCCTTCTATCATGTCTGAAAGTGACACAATGTTCAACAAGCGAGATCAGAAATGCACCGCTGTACAACTCATGCATTCTACCGATCCAGATTATAACAGGACCATTGCCAGCACCCTGAAAATGCAAATCCGGACGATTCAACGTGCCCAGGGTGATGAAAACAAAGTTTCCGGCTACGGTTATGGTCTTTGGTGTGGTTTTAAATAAGGGCCACATCATGCCACCTCACATCTTCGAAGTCGGCTTGAAAGTCAACATCAAAGTGTACCTGGATGTGCTAAAGACTGTGGTGATCCTCTGGTGCAATCAGGTGGCCGGTGGAAGACCTGGGTGTGGCAGCAGGACTCGGCACCGGTCCATAAGTCTAAAGAGACCCAGTCTTGGCTTCAGAAGGAATGCTACGACTTTGTACCCTTCTCTCACTGGACCTCCGCCGACCTGATGCTGAAGGCGGCTACATTGAATAAATGTCAGCTCTACTACATAATCGAGTTACCTGAATTGATTTTTTCAATGAAGGTTTTAAAATAAATCTGTAGTGTTGTTTTCTTTAGGACGACCAGTTTATCGTTCTATCATATATATATATATATATATATATGGGGGGGCGCATGTGTGTGTTTATGTATATATATGTGTGTGTGTGTATATATATATACATACACACATATATATACACAAATATATACACATACATATGTGTGTATGCATATATGAGTGTGCATATATTTTTACACATATATATACACGCATATGTATATACACACATATATACACATATACATATATATGTATATATATATACTCACATATATTTCCCATATATATACTTAAATATTTATACTTATAAATGTATATATACGAATATATATATATATATATATATATATATATATATATATATATACATATAAATATATATACATATATATATTTATGTGTTTATACCGCCTTGAGCAACCGAAACTATGTTATCACCCTGGTTGGCGGCTGACGAGGACAGAGTATCGCACGTGCTTTCACACGTTGTATGATGAAAATAATATATATATATATATATATATATATATATATATAAGTATATATACACATATATATATTATGTGTATTCATATATATATGTCTATGTTAATATATAGAATATATTTATGTAAGTATATACGTGGTGCATTCAGTAAGTTTCCAGGCTTTTTTGTACAGGCATTGTTGTAGACTCCTGAATCGAGCATCAGTTTTTGAGTGGCATAAGAGATTCAAGGAAGGCAGCGAGTCTGTGAGGGATGATGAGAGGTGTGGGAGGAGTAAGGAAGTCAATACACCACAGTTGATTGGCCAAAGGGTTAGGGATAGGGTTACTATGTTGAGGTTTTAAGGGAGTTCAGGAAAAGATTCCTTCGGAAGAGGCCAGCACTCTTCAAATCGGCTCAGTGGAATTTCCAACAGGACAATGCACCAATCAACAACTCCATCCTTGTCACAGACTATTTAATCAAGATGGGCTTCAAGACAGTTCTTCACCCTCCCTATAGTCCAGACCTTGCTCCCAGTGACTTTTGTTTATTCCCTAAGCTCAGAAGCTCTCGTTATGAGAAAATTGAGGAAATGAAAGAGTGTGTGACGAAGGCCATTAACACGCTCACACAAGAGGACTTCAATGGGGCCTTCCAGAAGTTGTTGGAACAGTACAACAAGTGCATTGCAGCCGGGGGAGATTACTTCGAAGGGGACTAGAGTTTCATGTGTGTACTATCAAGAAAAGTGCCCATACGAAAAAAGTCTGAAAACTTATTTAATGATCCTCGTATATTTTGTGTCTCCGCAGTTAAAACTTATGCTCTATCAACAATATTAAATACTCTTTATTTATAAATAGAGTAGACATTAATAACGTGGGTATATATATATATATATAGTTTATACTTATTCTATGATTCTGGCGGAGTGAAAAAAACAGTAGATATAATTTTTAAATAAATATATTATACAAACTAACATCTGGGAAAAAATTTCCATAAAAATGAAGAGACTAAATACATTAGTATTATTTTGATTATTTCTAACACTCTAGGTACTTGTGTGTGCGTATATATATATACATACATACATATATATATATATATATATATATATATATATATATATATATATATATATATATATATATATTCGATAAAAATAAGCGTAAAAATCGATAAATCTAATATCTTTTGTTCTTTATTCACTGAACTTCTTCAGATTGAAGTTCTTATCCACCTTTCTCATTATTTTATATATATATATATATATATATATATATATATGTGTGTGTGTGTGTGTGTGTGTGTGTGTGTGTGTGTGTGTGCAGATATAATCACGAATAATACGAATGTTTTTAGTCGTTTCTTTTTTTATGGATTTTTTTCCGCAGATGTCTGTTTTTATAATTCTTTTTATTTAAAGAACGAAATATTTCGACTAAACCCTTTGTAAGTGTTTGATTTTTCCACTTTTCCACTTATTTATATCATCTTGTCAGATTCTCTAAAATCCAACTGTTTGTAAATATCATGATCATTATGTCGCACTATCAGCACGGATATCCCTGACCCTCTCTCGCCACCCTCCCTATCGTCCATTGCTTCCAGCAGGTCCTCAGGACTACATCCCGTATCGGCACAGAGATGCTGTATGTAAGTTCGAGCTGGTAGTCCTGCCTTTGCTTATCCATGTGGTGAAGTCCACAAGAGAACATCACTTATGAGCTCGTCCCTACTTCACCAGCAATGTCCTGCACTATCGGTCGTAAGAAAGTTTCCGGCTACGGTTATGGTCTTTGGTGTGGTTTTAAATAAGGGCCACATTATACCACCTCACATCTTCGAAGTTGGCTTGAAAGTTAACACCAAAGTGTACCTGGATGTGCTGAAGAGTTTGGCGATCCCCTGGTGCATTCAGGTAGCTGGTGGCAGACCCTGGGTGTGGCAGCAGGACTCGGCGCTGGCCCACAAGTCCAAAGAGACCCAGTCTTGGCTTCAGAAAGAATGCTACGACTTTGTACCCTTCTCTTACTGGACCCCGTCCTCCCCTGACCTGAACCCGCTTGACTACTTCGTTTGGTCATACGTCGAGAACATCACCAACATGACCGCCCACAACACCAAAGCCAGCCTGATCGCTGCCATCCACTGAGTATTCGCTAAGCTCCCGCCGGCGCTTGTGGAAAAGGCATGCTCCCAGTTCCGGATCCGTATCGAGGCGGTGATTGAGGCTGAAGGTGGCTACACTGAATAGATGTCAGCTCTACTACATAATCAAGTTAGCTGAACTGATTTTTTCAATAAAAGTTTTAAAATAAAGCTGTAGTGTTGTTTTCTTTAGGACGACAATTTTATCGTTCCACTTTGTATATGAACAAAAGAGAGACACTAGAATTAGTGCCAACAAAAACGCGTTAGTATAACAATTTAAAAAAATAATCAGTTTTAATTTTAAGGTTTTTAAAATGTTTGTTAATATTCATAATCAACAACAGAGAAAGATTATTGAACCAATCCTTATTTCTTATTTTACCATTAAAGAAAAACACAGTTTTTTCTACTTTTCAAATTAATGATAAAAATTACCCGGCTCATTGGCCCAGTGGGTAGAGTATTCGCCAATGGTCCGTGAGACCAGGGTTCAATCCCAGGTCGCGTCATACCAAAAACTTTAAAAATGGTACTTGATACCTCCTTGTTTAACACTCAGCAATATAAGGTACGTATAAAGGGTAAAGTGGAGCAACCCAGGGAAAGGAGTAGCACCCTCCCCTACACCTTGGTTGAGTAGCTATTGAAAAGTACCCTTAGCATCACTCTCGGTTCAACACTTTAATGAATACATCCGTCGAATCATAATTCTCCCTAAATTACAAGCAACAACAACAAAAATTCGTTACTTTACATTTAATGGTTGATCGTGTAGTTGGTGTGCTGACACGTTGTGCATTGTTTCACTCTGGATGTGATTTAAAAGCCGAACTGAATTATGTGCAACGTAGTCTAATTCGGAAATTTATGCTTTATGAGATCGAACCGGACCATATCACCGAGGAAGCAACCAAAACGATTCCTTGTGCGAAAGATGAAGAACCAGTTAATCACTGTACAGTAAACAGAGGGCTTGAGAAATTTTGCGTTATTTGCAAGAACCTTGACGATTAGGTTAGGTCAGGTAGGCCTACAAACGTGGATTCCGTGACCGTGCGCCAAGCCCCACAGGCATATTCGACTTGACGACAGACTGGGCACAAAAACTTGTGAAATCGTTCCTAAAATCGATATATCTTTGAATTTCTCATTCAAATTTTGATTAATAAGTATTATTTTGCTCAATATTAAGCATGTTTTGGTGCATTCGATTATACTATGTAGTTACTCAGATATCTATATCTGAAATGACAGCGGCTATTTCAAAATGAAACATCAACTTTTTTACAAACACAATATATATATATATATATATATATATATAAAGTTGGCAACCGTAGTTGAGGGCGACCCAAAGGCTCCCTTTTCAATAGCTACAGCACTGAGGTATAGGAGGAGGCACTACTCCTTTCCCTAGATCCCTACACTTCATCCATGATACGTACCTTATAATACTGAGTGTTAAGCAAGGCGGCCTGAAGTACCATTTTTTTGGTACGACTAGAGCTATAACCCACGTCTTTGGCAAATACTCTACCCACTTGACAAAGGCCCGGTAAATGTATATATTTAAACAAATTTTTGGTACTGCAGAATTGTTTAGTTTAGTTTGTTCTTGTTTCGTTTCTTTTTCTGGCATATCAACCATTGTAGATTATTTAATGACAAATCCATTTTTAATCATATTAACAGTTCTATTTCAAACAAGTCAGTTTTGCATAAGCACACTGTTTCGTTCTATTTGATACATGGACAGGAACCTATCAGGTTCAACCAATCTGGGCTAGAGTGGATCTGGGAGCGATGGCAATGAAAGGGTACACCGCATTTCCCAAAGCTCCCGCATTACTTGAACCTCACTATCAGATTGTTTAGGGTCATATACAGGACACTCGATGTGGGAGTCTTACCCCTATGCAGAGATGCAGTCGGTGTAATCTGCTGCCTCAGTCGACTGGGCTAAGCAGAATTGTATTATTGATTGAGTCAGAAGAACACTATTTTCGAGCGTTTTTGTCGATAAAACACTTAAGGACCTCACAGTCCGTTGCTTCTTTATTGATAACGACCGTAATCAAATAAAATGAGTAAAAATCAAGAACAGAGGAGATAATAGTTATAAATAAATAAAACTTAGAGAGTAGGTTAAAAAAAATTAACACTCCAAATTCCCACTAGACTCCCAAATAAAGTAAGTTGTCTTCTCTGTCTAAATAAGATAAGGCGAAATTGGGTAATTGCATTGGTTTCAAGAATGGCCAGACAGAGAAACGATCAGTTGGTCTGGCATATACAATTCTCACACAAGTGATCACTGATAGCCGACTTTTGAGATTATATATATATATATATATATAGTCATCCACAGACAGACTGTTTCGTTGTATCACAACTCTTCAGTGTGGTTAGACACGTAGGACGCTTGAAGATGGGATCGAAACCTGAAAAACTTTACGTTAGATTTAGTATTAGACCGCTCGGCCAACAAGCGTACCACGTTGGCTAAGGAATTATAAGGTATTATGTAGCAACAGCAGCAGCAGCGTTCGTTTGTTTACATTTTCTACCGTACCGGTTATATATATATATATATATATATATATATATATATATATATATATATATATATATATATATATATAGTCATCCACAGGTCTCCGTAGCCGTTAAGCGGATGTATGTAAACAATCGTAATTTTGATTCATAACCGTTTAAAGATTTACTCCGCTGCTACTGATTCCTCGTGGCTGAGGGGTAGAGGCTTGGATTGGCGTTTGAGTCAAGCGGGTTTCGATCCCAGCAACGGGAAGCTAGTATGTCTAACCACACTGACGAGTTCTGATAGAACGAAACAGATCTGTCTGTGGATGACTATATATATAGGTTTAGAGAAAAGGTAGATGTTTTGGTAGAACTGACAAGATAATGAAAAATAAATGTAAAAAGTGGATGTATTTAAAACACAGACAGCAGATTCAGTTCAAAATATTTCGTTCTTATTTATTGAAAAGAACTTTTTTAACTGAGGAAAATAGGTTTTTTTTTTTTTCGAAAGTTTTGCAAAAGAAAGGAAATTGATAAATGTGAATATGAAAGCGGGTGGGTCTAAAGATAAAAGACAGAAATGAGAAAAGAAGAAATAGATCAAGGATCGAGTGCTGGTGGCGAGGTTGTTGATTTTGACTTAATTTCAAAGAGAAAAAAAAAAAGAGAGAGATAACATGAGGAAGGAAGAGAACTTAAGAGAGGGGTTTGTCTAAAAAGTGGCGAGACTGATATTGAAAACAATCTACGAGGAATATCAAATACGTTTCCAGACTTTTTTCGTATAGGCACTTTTATTGATATTTCACACATGAAACTCTTGTCCCCTTCGAAGTAA
>CAUZXS010005318.1:50000-57500 GCA_963585895.1 Sepioteuthis lessoniana | reverse complement strand
ATTTTGTCTCCAACTCATCTGTCTCCAACTCATCAGTCTCCAACTAACTGATTTCCTGTCCTCACCGAGTTATATAATAGTTCAATCGCCCACTCAATCTTTGGAATGGCATGTTTGATCGTCATCAAGCGGAAATAACTGTCATGCAGTTCACAGGTCACTCTCTTCCGGTGCATCAGTCTATGAGTGTACCATGGGATTTTACCTTGTCCCATATTGTCAGCCAAGCCCGCCTACGCGATTTCTTCACATAACTGCAATCGGAATGTGTCACTTCCTTCCGGTGCATCACTTTGGAATGGTGCATCACTTTGGAATGGTGCATCACTTTGGAATGGTATGTTTGGCCGGGTCGAAGGTCAATATACAATATTATCCACAGCGAGACTGTTACGTTGTATCACAATTCTTCAGTGTATCTAGACACGCGAAATACTTAAAGCTATGATTGAAACCCGGCTGAATTTACACTAGGCAGACATCTTACCTTTGACACCATCGTCTTTCTCACGTTTAGAGAAGGATTTTTTTACGTAAACCTTTTTCATAAATACATTATCGGCTACCTGGAGTGGCCAATTCTTGAGAAGAACTATATATATATATATATATATATATATATATATAAGATTTTAGAAAGTGTTATTAGTCCTCTATACTAATTTTGATCTTTTTGTGAAAAAAGTTTTTTTTTTCTAGATATTAATTAATTTTTTTAGAATAGATTAATTAATTGATATGAAGTAAATTATAGTTATTTTTTATTGTTTTGATGTGACTTCTGAATAAAATATTTTGTAAACTAAATTTTTATCGTAAACAACAACATGTTATCATATTTAATATAAGTATAAAAACAAGAATTAAAATGTTTTTAAAATGAAAGATTTTTATAATTTTCTAAACTACACACATGGAAGTTGTTTTTTTTTTAGAATTAATAAAATGTTCCTCAATTCTTGTAAGGGGGTGTAATGGTTAAAGCGATGGACTGCAGAATCGTAGTACACGAGTTCGTACTCCAGTCGCGCTATTACGTTCACTTTCGGGCAAATACCCTTGGGAAAGGTATGGAGCCCCTTATCCTCCCACTATTGTTCTTCAAGGAGAATGGCTTTGGTTATTTAAACCTACAAAGGTTGATATGCCATCAAACAAAACCAATCAATTCTTGTAAGGGTTCTGAAAATTTCTTTTTAATCTATAGTAAATAGATTACTCTCTCAGAAAAAAATGAATTAATTACCAAGAAAAAATAAAATAAAATAAATAATTTGAACAATAATTATGTCACTTACATTTTGAAACAGAACGATATTAATGATAATAAAACACTAAGAATTTTCTCGTTTTTCGTTTCATTTTCTCATTCAGTTAAAATTGAGATGAAACCTAACATTACATATTAACATTGCTCCGAAGATGGTATAACAAAGATCAAAATGAAGCTTGACGGCAACTACACAAGAATGCTGCGAGCAATATTGAACAAGTCCGGGAGGCAGCACCCCACAAAGCAGCAGCTGTCCGGCCAACTACCACCTATCACGAAAACTATCCCAGATAGACGAACCAGACATACGGGACACTGCCCGAAAAGTAGGGACGAACTCATAAGTGATATACTCCTGTGGACCCCTTCACATGGACGAGCAAACCAAAGACGACCAGCTAGAACTTACATACAGCAGCTCTGTGCCAATGCGGGATGTATCCCTGAAGACCTACCGGAAGCAATGGACGATAGAGAAGGGTGGCGAGAAAGGCTCAGGGATACCCGTGCTGATGGCGCGACATGATGATGATATTATTTCTGTATAAATACATACATCCTCAGGATATATTGTTTGTTTTTTTTTAATATTCATAATTATATTCCGTTACATTTATTTCCCTTTTTTCTCTAATATTTTGTTTATTGAAAAAACAAAAATGGATGACTTTGAAATGATTTGGAAATATTTCTAAAAAATATATTGTTCGTAGCATTAACAGGTGCCCGTGGTGTAATGGTTATTGTCGTAGGAAATGGACACGACGACATGAGTTCAAATCCTGGACGAGACTGATTGCATTTCACATAGCACCTTGGGAAAGGTATGAATCCAATTATTCTCCCTCCAGCGATGGATAAATAGTAGGGCAGACTTGGTTCTTCAGCCTTGGTGACGCAACTAGACTAGGAGCAGGAAAAATCTGAATTCAAACCTGTTCAATTCCGCTTAAAAATTGACTTTGTGTCATATCCTGCCCGAGCGGAGGGGTTGGATAAATAGGATTAACAGGTTTTTTCTAGATGTTGTCATTTTTTAAAACAAATTAAATTCTAAATTATAGTTATTTTTTTATTGTTTTGATATGACTTCTGAACAAAATAATTTGTAAACTAGATTTTTTATCGTAAACAACAAGAAATACGTTATCATTTTTAATATTAGTATAAAAACAATAAAAAAACAATAATAAAAATGGATGACTTTAAAATGATTCGGAAATATTTAAAAAAAAAAAAATGGATGACATTAAAATGATTCGGAAATATTTTTAAAAAACAAAAATGAATGACTTTAAAATGATTCGGAAATATTTTTAAAAAACAAAAATGAATGACTTTAAAATGATTCGGAAATATTTCTAAAAAATATATAGTTCGTAGCATTAACTAGTTTTTTTCTATATGTAGTCATTTTTAAAACAAATCAATTAATTAAAATAAAGTAAATTATATTTATTTTTTTATTGTTTTGATATGACTTCTGAACAAAATATTTTGTCCAAGAATAACAATATGATCCTGACATCGTCTGATAAACGGGGAGATGTTGTCATTATATAATCTGCGCAACATAATAACAAAATTATTTTATGATAAAAACACAAATTACTTAACAGACCATAATGAAAATAGTGACATTTTCAATAAGTCATATAGAAAATTATAAAAGAAGACAAATTCTGCTTTTCATAAATTGATAACCACCCTATAATTTATAAAATGCATAGACCTCCAAAAACTCATGAATTTGAAATTCCTGGTATTGGCAGTGTGCCTCAAAAATGGCCAAGTCAATAACCAAAATATCAACATTTCTTTTAGATACGATTTGGAGGGCACATATGAAGAATTCTTTTAATTTACTCAACAAAATAAGTAATGTAAACATTAAAGGCAAATCTTTAACCAGTCTAGATATGAAATTATTATATACCAATAATCCTGTAAGTAAATTCATTAAACGTTTTAAAAATCATCCCGAGAAAACTAGTATTACGTTCTCTTTACCAGTTAACAAAATTAACAAAATTATTCGGATTATGCCCAAGATATTACCTTTTTTTAATGGAATGGTATTATTTAAACAAAATTTCGGTTTACCAATAGGTTCACCTTTTAATAGGGTCCTTGTTCGTTCATTGAATTTCTTGAATCAAGTCCCTTCAAATTTATAATACCTAAAGATTCTGGATATTTCCGTTGCATAGATTATACGTTATTGATATATCCACGATATCATAACTGAACGGTAGTTGTTAGTTGGCGGCCGTATTCGAGTGCTACCGGGAAGCTCCCTTTTAGGGAAGAGCGCTTCTACTTTCCCTGGATTGCTCCACTTTACCCTTGATACGTACCTTATATTGCTGAGTGTAAGCAAGGAGTTATCAAGTACCATTTTAAAAGTATTTGGTATGACGTGACTTAGGACTGAACCCTGGTCTTCCGGACTATTGGAAAACACTCTATCCACTAGCCCAATAGTCCGGTTATAACTGAACGATAATTACGGATAAATCTAACAAAATAAAACCTACCATAGATTTTACCAACGGACAAAACTAACAGCACGTTGGTTGGTTGGTTGCTTGGTTTTACGACATATCAACCTTTGTCGGTTATTTAATGCCAAATCCATTTTTATTCAAATAATCAGTTCTATTTCAAGTAATTCAGTTTAGTATAGCCCGCAATTTAGATGTAAGTACAGTTTGTCAAAAACATTTCTATTTCAAGTTATTCAATTTATTCAAACAGTTCTAATTGAAACAATTCAGTTTAGTACAAGTATAGTTTTTGTCCTCACACGGTTAAGTGTCAAAACAGTTCTATTTCAAGCAATTCAGTTTTGTATAAGTATACAGTTTTGTTCTATTTGACCCATAAATAGGACCTCACACGGTTAAGTATCAAAACAGTTCTATTTCAAGCAATTCGGTTTTGTATAAGTATACAGTTTTGTTCTATTTGACCCATAAATAGGACCTCACACGGTTAAGTGTCAAAACAGTTCTATTTCAAGCAATTCAGTTTTGTATAAGTATACAGTTTTGTTCTATTTGACCCATAGATAGGACCTCACACGGTTAAGTGTCAAAACAGTTCTATTTCAAGCAATTCAGTTTTGTATAAGTATACAGTTTTGTTCTATTTGACCCATAGATAGGACCTCACACGGTTAAGTGTCAAAACAGTTCTATTTCAAGCAATTCAGTTTTGTATAAGTATACAGTTTTGTTCTATTTGACCCATAGATAGGACCCTTATTAGGTCCTACCACTTCGGTACAGAATGGATCTGTGAGCGATAGCAATGAAGAGGTACTCCGTATTCCCCGAAGCTCCAGCATTACTAGAGTCTCACCATCAAATTGTTTACTGTCATATCAGGAAACACGTTGGAGGCGTCTTACCCCTCTGCAGAGATGCAGTCGGTAAATTCTACAACCCCAGCCGACTGAGCAAAACACCTTACTGGTTTTTAAAAAATAAAATTGATAAATAATTACAACTAACTAGTGTTTGTCATAAATAACAAAAAAATATTGATTATCATAAATTCGCTAATAAAAATGACCTCGTCCATTTTGACTCACATGATATTACCAAAGCAAAAAATGGAATAATCATAGGTTTTTACTTTAGAACTATTAAAATTTGTACACCCGAATTTTTAAATCATGAACTAGATTATATAAAAAAAAATTCTTTTGCACAACTTCAGTTTATCTAATCTTTTATAAAACGTTCAAAAATAAAAGCTTTTAAAATTCACAAACAAAGACGTTTTCCAAACATTCCCAATAACAATTTTTCCAATAATAATCTATTATATAGATATATAATAATTTAACTACACACATCATCAAAAAAATCTAAACAACTATGGTATTCAGTTAGAAAATCTTCTAAATCAATTTGGAACATAATTATTAATAAGAAGAACAAGAATCGTATCAAATCTGAAGATGACGTATATTCTATCACGTGTGTCGGGTGTGATAAAAACCATTTTGGTGAAACTTCAAGATTGATCAAAAAATGTATTTTTGAACACATCAGGATATTTCAGAAACGGTGATGACATAAACTTGTTAGTAAAACACCATTTTAAAATTAAACATAGTTTTTATTTTGAAGATTCTAAAATGATAGTTGAAGTATATAATAAACAACGCAGAAAGATCATTGAATCAAGCAGTTTCTAATTATGAGACAATCAAAGGTCCTGGGTTTTTTTTTAACTTATCTCCTTCTTTAGTCAAATTAGATTTAAATAGTTACAATATCCTTTATTCTAATTAGTTTTTTTTATTATCAATGAATTATTCTTGATTTAAAATTATTTCGATAAATTTCTAATCAAAATATTTTCTCAACTAAATTTTTGACTGGTCATTTTATTTGATACAAAAATGCAATGGGTCATTTAAGTTGCCATTTTATTTGATATAAAATAATAATGGTAATATTTTTGAAAAAAAAAAAATAGACTCTAAGCATAGTTTAAATTAAAAGATTCGAAAATGTTTGTTAATATACATAATAAACCACACAGAAAGATTGTTGAATCTAGCATTGTTTCTGATTATAATATTATGAAATAAAGGCACGTTTTTTAACAGATCTCCTGACTTAGTTAAATTAGTTCTAAAATGTTACAATATCCTTTATTTAAATTTTTTTTTTATTTCTTACATTTTTAATAATTTATATTTACTTTTATTGGTTGCGAAATGATTTCTTATCAGAATATTTTGCAAACTATATTTCTTATTGTAAACAGCAACAAATACATTATTTCACTAAGTATAGTAAAGTTGGCGACCGTAGGGCAACCAGAAGGCTCCTTTTTCAATAGCTACAACATCGAGGTGTGGGGGAGGGTTCTACTCCTTTCCTTGGATTGCTCCACTTTACCCTTGATAAGTAAGTAAAGTTGGCGACCATAGTCGAGGGCAACCCGAAGGCTCCCTTTTCGATAGTTACTACACCAAGGTGTAGGGGAGGGCGCTACTCCTTCCCTGGATTGCTCTACTTTACCCTTGATCCGTACCTTATAATGCTGAGTGTTAAGCAAGGAGGCATCAAGTACCATTTTTTGAATCTTTGGTATGACTCGACCTGGGATTGAACCCAGGTCTCCCGGGCCATTGGCGAACACTATACCTACTAAATCAATTGCCCGGTCTCCCGGGCAATTGGCGAACACTCTAACCCCTAGGCCAATGTCCGGTTACCATTTTTTGAGTCTTTGGTATGACTAGACCAAGGATTGAACCAAGGTCTCCCGGGCCATTGGCGAACACTATACCTACAAAATCAATGAAAGTAAATACAATGAAATAATAACGATATTTTAAGAAACTTTTTAGTAATTTTTTTTAAATTACACACATGGAAGTTATTTTTGAGAATTTAAAAAATCATATTTCTTTTAAATTTTCAAAAAGGGTTTAAAATACGTTACCATTTTGGAAAAAAAAAAGATAAATAAAATAAAAAAGAACAAAGAAAATATTGGAACATAAATGACGTCACGTATGAAACGAACACTATTGACGATAACAAAATGCAAAGAACTTTTTCATTTTGTCGTGACCTTATCTCATTTGAATATGATTTTTGAATGAGATATAATATCACATATTGACATCGACCTGAATACGGTTTAACAAAACAAAAACAAAAAACGAAACGTTAAATATTGGCATATATTGCTTAGATCTTAAAACGAATGATTACTTTCGATTTTAATTTTCCATCTTATATATATTTTTTATATCCACTGAAAATTAGTTTACTGCCATAGCTAATAGTAAATTCATTAAAAATTACTTTAAGGAAGTCTCTGTGGTGTAGCGGCTAACGTGATGAGCTGTGATATCGTAGTGAGCGAGTTCAAACTCCAGTTTCGCTATTACGTTGACTTTCAGAATAGTATACATTAGAAAGGTATTAATCTTCTTATCCTCCCGGCTATAGATTAAATAGCGTCTTTTATAAGGATGGCTTTGGGATTAGATAACCCACGAAGTAAGAGAAACCAAACGAATCAACCAAAAATAATTTACAAAAGAAATTCACAAAGAATTATTCTACTCAAGAAATTCATTGAAAATTATTCGACTTGAAAGATTACTTTGCTACAGAAATTCATTAATGATTATTTTACTGTAGAAGTTCATTAACAATTAATTTTCAACAGAAATTCATTAAAAATGACTC
>CAUZXS010005318.1:35000-42500 GCA_963585895.1 Sepioteuthis lessoniana | reverse complement strand
CCGCAAGCATATATATGAAAAATAAAAATATAAAAATATAAATATGAAATAAAAAAATTAAGAAATAACAAAATAAAAAAAATTTTAAAAATAAATAAAAAAATTTTAAAAATTAAAAATTAAAGAATTTTTTTAAAATAAATTTACTACATTTCTAACCGAAATTAAGATTTAAAACGGAAGTGGGCTTAATGAGGAGATAACTCTTCACCCCTCTTAACCCTAACCCTAACCCTAACTCTTCTGTGTCTATTCTAGTTTTTTTTTATCAAAAAGATCTGAAGAAGTCCTGTTAATTTTTTTTTCGTGTTTTTGGAAATTTCAAAAATGCGTAACAGGATGGAAATAAATTTATAATCCTATGTGACAGGTTTCGTTGTTTTTCTTGTTCGCCAATGGCCCGGGAGACCTGGGTTCAATCCCAGGTCGAGTCATACCAAAGACTTTAAAAATGGAACTTGATACCACCTTGCTTAACACTCAGCATTATAAGGTACGGTTCAAGGGTAAAGTGGAGCAATCCAGGGAATGGAGTAGCGCCCTCCCCTACACCTTGGTGTAGTAGCTATCGAAAAGGGAGCCTTCGGGTCACCCTCGACTATCGTCGCTAACTTTATTTGACATTATAGAAAAAAATTCTACATACATATATATATATATATGTGTGTGTGTGTGTGTGTGTGTGTGTATGTGTGTGTGTGTGTGTGTGTGTAGAATTTTTTTCTATAATGTCAAATAAACATTGGTGTATTTTTTAAGTCCAAATCATCGTTGTAGTTGAATAGTAGAGGTAATTTTTAATTCATTACTGGCGAAATGAGGGTTTCATGCCTTTCCTAAAAATATCAGTCCAAAGATAAACGTAATAGTTAGACTAGACTTCGAACTTGCTCACTATGATGTTAAAGTCCAGCACAGATATATATATATATATATATATATATGTGTGTGTGTGTGTGTGTGTGTGTGTACATATATATATATATATATATATATATATATATATATATATATATATATATATAGAATTAACTTAAATCGCGAGTCGAAAATCTTCTACTAAAGTTTCACCTTAACGGATCATCAGGAAGTTTTCATTCGACTAAATTCTAAGGAGAAATCGCTTTCCTTTATTCACCAAAAACCCCACCTAGCATAGAATTTGCATAAAAAAAAATAAAAATAAATAAATAAATAAATAATAAAAATATATATATATATATATATATAAAAAAATATAAAATAAAAATAAATACTGGTAGATATTAGATTAGTAAATATATATATATATATATATATATATATATATGTGGGTGTGTGTATATGCACACAAATATGTACGTTTGTGTGTGTGTTTGAGTGAGAATGTATTAATGTATGTGGGTAAGTACACGTTGAATACATTCATGACAATTTAATGAATTTATTGATTAGGGTTCAATACCAGGTCTAGTCATACCAAATACTAAAAAAATGGTACTTGATGCCTCCTTGCTTAAGATTTAGCATTATAAGGTACACATCAAGGGTAAAGTGGAGTAATCCAGGGACTGGAGTAGCGCCCTCCCCAACACCTCGTTGTAGTAACCTTCGGGTGACCAGTGACTAAGGTCACCAACTTTACTTATATATATAAGAGGAATTTTAACGTTTGTATATATATATATATATATATATATATATATATATATATATATATATATATATATATATATATCAGGGTCATTTAATGATAAAGGTAGATTTTAAAAAAGGAGTTGAAAATAGGAATCATTTCTTACAGTTGTACCTTTTTTTATAGAAATCAATACTGATGGGATCTTTCTTGTCCCGTAAACCTGTCAACATAAACGTTTGTAATTACCGTCGCACATTGAACATTTTCATTACTGTTGGTTGGTTGGTTGGTTGGTTGGTTGGTTGGTTGGTTGGTTGGTTTTATGGCATATCAACCTTCATAGGTTATTTCCATTTTTATCAAAATAGTCAGTTCTATTTCAAATAATTCTGTTTAGCATGAGTACACAGTTTAATTGTCAAAAACATTTCTATTTCAAGCTATTCAGTTAAGTCAAACAATCCTAATTCAAACAATTCAGTTTAGTATAAGTATACTTTTGTTTAAACACAGTTAAATGTCAAAACAGTTTTATATTAAACAATTCTGTTTAGCGTAAGTACAGTTCCATTTCAAACCAATCAGTTTATCACAAGTACGTACGTTAAATGTTAGTACACAGTTTAATAATCAAAAAATATTTCTAATTCAAGATATTCAATTTGGTCAAACAGTTCTCTTTCAAACGATTCAGTTTTGCATATTTATGCAGTTTCATTCTATTTAACCCATAGACAGGGCCTTATTAAAGGCTACCTCTGGAGGCCAGATTAGAGCTGAGAACAATGGCAGTGAAGGGGTACTCCGCATTCCCCAAAGCCCCAGCATCACTGGAACCTCACCATCAGATTGTTTAGTGTCATATCCAGGACACTCGTTGGCGTGTGTCTTAACCAACTGCAGAGATGCAGTCGGTGTATTCTATAGCCCCAATTCACAGAGTTAATGTCAAAACAGTTTTATTTCAGATAATTCAGTTTAGCATAAGTACACAATTTAGAGGCCAAAACAGTTCTATTTCGAACAATTCAATTCAGCATAATTACACAGTTTAAATGCCAATACAGTTCTATTTTAAACAGTCCAATTTCGCATAAATACGCTGTCTAAATGCCAAAACCAGTAAACACAACCCACGGTTTAATTCTATTTAACCCATAGATAGGACCCTTATCAGGTACTACTACTCCGGGCCAGAGTGAACCTGGGAGCAATGGCAATTAAGGGGTACTCTGCATTCCTCAAAGCTCCAGCATTACTGAAAGTTCACCATCAGATTGTTTAGTGTCATATAGCAGGACACTCGTAGGTGGAGGGGTCTTACTCCTCTGCAGTGATAGATTCAGTGTATTCTAGAGCCCCCGCCGACGGGACAAAATTACTGTAGGGTCACTGTATTTCTACTCCATAAACTCTCTTTTTTGCTCATGCTCTTGATGGCGAACCCATGTTTAGCCCACACGTAATTTTTTTTGTACTATAACATGCTTCACTGTAAACATCAATCATTCTTTTGTAAATTTCACATGATTTTCAATTTTCTGTCGCTAAGAATTTGATGACCAACCTGGAGTACTCTGTTCCAATAGCTTAACTTTGCCATTAAGCAATTCCAATAAAAAAAATTCTGAAAAGAAAATATTTTTTCTTTTTTAAAGAGATTCCCTTTTACTGCTTGTGAGGAAGCAGCGTCGTATCAACCGAAAAGGACATCGACACGAGGTTAACGAAAGCATGGATAGCTATCAATAGGCTATCGATTATATGGAAATCAGAACTAACCGATAAAATGAAACACAGTTTCTTCCAGGCAGCGGTCGCATCGATACTGCTATATGGATGCACTACATGGACTCTAACAAAACGGCTGGAGAAGAAGCTGGACGGCAATTACACAAGAATGCTGCGAGCAATCTTGAACAAGTCCAGGCGGCAGCACCCAACAAGACACCAACTGTACGGCCACCTGCCTCCTATCACGAAAACTATTCAAGTTGGACGAACCAGACATGCGGGACACTGCTGGAGAAGCGGGGATGAACTCATAAGTGATGTACTCTTATGGACCCCCACCCATGGCCGTGCAAAAGCAGGACGACCAGCACGAACATGCATTCAGCAACTATGTGAGGATACAGGATGTTGTCCGGAAGACCTGCCTGAGGCGATGAACGATAGGGAAAAGTGACGAGAGAGGGTCAGGGATATCCGTGCTACCAGCACATGATGATGATGATGATGATATATATATATATATATACAAAATTAAACAAAAATATTTTTATTCAACAGTTCCATTATAAATTTATTTCAGGTTTAATAGAACTACTAAAATGATTTTTTTTGTTAGATTTTATAAAACATGTTTCTTTGCTTTGCACGCGACCTTCGATATATTTTTGATCTAACATTAATAATATATTCCATTGTCGTTAAAACTTTTAACTGCCTAACGAATGTTATTATAAACTTCAAGAAACATTAGGTTGCAGAACAATATTTTCCATGGATTAAATATATATGTATATGTAATGTATATTTATTCATTATCATTATTATTATTATTATTGCTCTATAATAGATATTGAGCACTCTCCATAACCACATAGTGATTTACTGACGACCAACACTCTCATAATATAATGTAATATAACATAATATATATATATATATATATAATACTCTGATTTTTTAATATATATATTTATTCTATATTTTAAAAAATATTCAGAAATATGTTACTTATATATATATATATATATATATATATATGCGTGTATATGTATATAAACATAGGTAATATATTCATACGTATATGAATATGTATATATATATATATATATATGTTACAATGTTATATCTATTATATACAAAAATACATATATTACAATGTTTTATTAAATATCTATATTTATTTTATATTCATAGATGTATATTACTGAGCTTTATAAAAAGATATATATATTTACATAAATATTATCTGATATATAGATATTTGTATATACTCCCATTTTAATATCTAATATATATATATATATATATATATATATATATATATATATATATATATGTTACACGATTTTATTCTATGATATATGTATGTATATTTATGCTTATATTACACGGTTTTATTCTTTCTCTCTCTCTCTCTCTATATATATATATATATATATATATGTATATATAATGACATATATATATATATATATATATATATAATACTATGAGGGGAGAACTCAACCCTTGTTATAAATTTATTATGACGAAGAATATCTTTATACTCTTCGTCTCATCTGATGACTCAGTTTTTATCTAAATAAAAATGCATAATGGATCAGAAGAAATCTACCTAGGTTTCACTTTTCCAGATCATCACGATAACACTGACTAAAAACCAAATATTCATGCCTGTTTTATTACGTTTTATTATATATATATATATATATATATATATATATATATATATATATATATATATATATATCTGGCGAAGAAGTAATCGTGTTGCCATTAGCGTCCATTGCAAGCCTCTTCGTAGATGAATTGTGGTCTCGGCAACCGTTTGAACGGATGTATGTAAACAATAGTAATTGTGATTCATGACCGTTTAAAATTTACTTCGCAGATAATGTCTTCTCGTGGCTAAATGGTTAGAAGCTTTAGCTTGGCGTTTGAGTCGCCCGAGTTTCGATCCCAGTCTTCGGTAAGCTACTGTGTAGCCACACTGATGAGTTCTGATAGAACGAAACAGATCTGTCTGTGGATGTCTATATATATTGTACTCGAAGTATATTTGTATTAGTTTATGTTTTTACGGTTGGCTCAGATTTATTTCTGTTAATAACTTATTGAGCTGTCTCTTTTTCAGTTTAGTTGCACAGAAATATTTAATATCTTGAATTCCCCCGTTTAAACTTTTCTATGTAAATATCAATCATTTTTTTACAATGTTTGTCACACACTGTGTGCATTTTTTCTTTACTAACGATTTTACATCATTATTTATGTATCAATTTATTAAACAATCAATTAATAACAACGACGATCATGTTTCTCTGTCACACGCACCACTGACCAGACAATATTTCAAATTTTATCAAATAATAAGTTTTAATAAAAAAAAAAAAATCCTGTCAAGTTTAGAAAGCTCCGCTGGTGAGATACTTGTTGCACTTTCCCCTCTGCGGAAGCTAGCTGGATAGATTTATAGGTAGATAGTTTTTTTTATTACTCTCATAGTTTGTAATAAGTGTAACCTTTTCTTTAAGAAAATAAAGGGAAATTATTACTCTCTAGACAATATTTGCGAATTAATATATAGAAATATGAATGAAGATTTATTAAAACGGGGATTTTAAACTCAAAGCCTCAAAAGAGTCATTATGCCCTAGGGAGGGGCTCACTCACTCCCTGGTCCCGTAAATTGGTTCTGCTCAAGGGCGTGCCACTTATGCAGTGTGTCCTGGAGAGGAATAGCCTAGCGAAGCCCATCCCTCTCCGTCAATGATTGTTCAGAGTTTTCCTTCTCCTTGACTGGTGGCCATAGCAAGAGTAAAGAACGTATCTGTTATAGCTGGAAAGGGAATAGTTAGATTCATGCCTTTCCCAAGACTATTAGCACTATGTAAAATGAAAACAGGTTTTGAACTAGAGTATCCGAGTCCGCTTTCTACAACAACCGTAATATTTCACCGCTCTCTCTCTCTCTCTCTCTCTCTCTCTCTCTCTCTCTCTCTCTCTCTCAAAATTAACTTAAATCGCGAGTCGGAATTCTCCAACTAAAGTTTCACCTCAACGGATTATCATATTTATATATTTATACACATCTGAGACATAGATATGACAGGATGAAAATGTATTGTGAGGAAAAAGCACAAGGTCTTCAGAGGATTATTTTATTTCTAAAATTTTATTTGATAATCTTACTTCTAGAATTTTATTCGAAAATTTTTTTTCAAGAATCTTTGGCTAAAGTTATACCTTTCGGTTTTTAGACTTAGAGAGTGAAAATGAAAGGGACGAAACAATTACAGTATATTCTACTCTTCTCTGGGAAGAAAAATGATGAGAGACGATGGAAAACCAAGTTTTAGGAAGATATTAGTGACGGAATTTCTTCTGCCGTGTGCCATAGAAAAACTTTTTAAGGACTGCGTAATTTAGGCCCCTAAATTAAACCAAGTATTTTCTTGTAACATTGCTTCAACATCAGCCAAGGTAATTTTAGTTTGGTTTCTTTGTTTAATGGTTGCCCTGTCGGCTGAGGCTGAAGAATACATTGACTGCACCTCTGCAGAGGGGTAAGACCCCCACCATGAGTGTCCTGGATATGACACTAAACAGTCTGATGGCGAGGTCCCAGTAATGAGGCCTCAGGGAATATTGAGCACCCTTCATTGCCATTGCTCTCAGGTCCACTCTGGTCCGGAGTGGTAGCACATGATAGGGCCCTATCTATGCGTTAAATAGAACTAAGGGCAAACTTATGCTAAACTGAATTGTTTGATTAAACTGAATTGCTTGAAGTAGATATTTTTTTTTACAATTAAACCGAACTTACATCTAAACTGCAGGCTAATGCTAGACTGAATTATTTCAAAAAGAACTGTTTTTTTGACATTGAAATTGTATTTACACTAAACTGAATTGTTTAACATAGAACTGTTTTGACATGTAACTGTTTGTAAACAAAATCTGTTCTTATACTAAACTGAATTAGCTGAAATAGAACTGCTTGTCTAAACTGAATTGCTCGAAATAGAAATGTTTTTCACAATTAAACTGTACTTACATTTAAACTGCGTGCTTATGCTAAACTGAATTATTTGAAATTGAACTGTTTTTGACATTGAAACTGTACTTACACTAAACTGAATTGTTAT
>CAUZXS010005318.1:22500-27500 GCA_963585895.1 Sepioteuthis lessoniana | reverse complement strand
TCCTGTTAATTTTTTTTCGTGTGTTTGGAAATTTCAAAAAAGCGTAACAGGATAGAAATAAATTTATAATCCTATGTGACCGGTTTCGTTGTTTTTTCTTAAAGTATATATATATATATATATATATAAATATTACAAGGAAGATGAATGGTGAAATAAAATAAAATAAAATAAAATTTGGTTAAATGTACAAAAACTATAAAAAATATGCTTAGTCTGAAGAAATTCTTGGAATAAAAGAAAGAAATACACAACTACTAAACCTTTGCAAGTGTCTGATTTGTCCATCTTTCCACTTATCTATCTATCTATCTATATATATATATATATATATATATATATACTTATATATATATATATATATGTGTGTGTGTGTGTGTGTGTGTGTGTGTGTGTGTGTGTGTGTGTGTGTGTGTGTGTGTGTGTCGCTTCCTATTCAGATCCCCATTTATACATATATATATAAATAACGTTAATATATATATATATATATATATATATGTATATATATAAATAAATAACGTTAATATATATATACATACATATATATATATATATATATTACAAGGAAGTTGAATGGCGAAATAAAATTTAGCGTGGGGGATAATGAAATCTTTAAGCCGAGTTCAAATTTCGGACGTAGACTATTTGCACTTCATTCTGTGCCAATGCCCATTTTAGCTCACGCCAAAACCAGGGGTATGTGAGAAATATATTCTCAAACCTTTTTTTTATTTAATTCTTATTTTTTATCGTTAATCTTTAGTAATATCATTTAGTAATATCAATAATATCAAAATAGATTTTCATATAGTTTCAAAATTTGAAAATTTCAAAAAAAAGGAAAAATTTCGTTGTGTTTGATGACTCGACAAAAAATGTACAGTTTGGATAAGAACAGATAAGAAATTTCTTATGAAAAACAAGGGAATAATGCAAAAGACATGGGGAAGAAAAAGAAAATAACGTGCAATATTGGAGCTAGGTTCTGTTAAACAAGAAGAAGAAGAAGAAGAAGAAGAAGAAGAAGAAGAAGAAGAAGAAGAAGAAGAAGAAGAAGAAGAAGAAGAAGAAGACATATTTTGAAACGATGCAAAATAGCCGAAATCATCTAGAATTTATTATTCCATACGAAGTGTTGATATTAGAAAATATCTGGTTATATTTAAACTGGATTCTTAAAACTAAAAATTAAAACAAAGAACTGAAAATCTATAAGTTCAAGCTATCCATTGTTGTTAAAAAGCTGATATGAGGAACAATATAGGAAATAAAAAGTGTGTTCAATTATTTCGATTATTAAAAAAAAAAAAAGTTTATAAATCACGAGCTGTATACGTAAATGAATGGTAAATTTCAACTTGTTTTTTTTATTTTTCAGCGGACGCTAACTAAACGGCTGAAGAAGAAACCAGACAGCAATTACACAAGAATGTTGAGTGCAATATTGAACAAGTCCTAGCGACAATACCCCACAAGACGCCAACTATACGACCACTTGCCTCCCATCACGAAAACTATACAAGTTAGACGAACCAGACACGAAGGACACTGCTGGATAAGCAAGGATGAACTCATCAGTGATGTACTCCTATGGACCACCGCATATGGCCAAGCAAAAACAGGACGACCAGCTCGAACATACATACAGCAGCTATGAGAGGATACGGGATGTAACCCTAAAGACCAGCCAGAAGCGATGAATAATAGGGGGAAGTGGTGAGAGAGGGTCAGGGATATCCGTGCTGGCGGCATGACATGACGATATATATATATAAAAGTAAAGTTGGTGACATTAGTCGATGTTGACCCGAAGGCTCTCTTTTTTGTAGCTACTACACCGTGGAGCAAGTGAGGGTGCTACTTCTTTCCCTGGATTGCTCAAATTTACCCTTGACCCGTACCTTATAGTGCTGGGTGTTAAGTAAGGCCGTATCAATTACCATTTTTTTTTTTTTAGTCTTTGGTATGACTTGACCTGGGATTGAATCCCAGTCCCCCGGACCATTGGCGAACACTCTACTCATAAAGCCAATGGCCAAGATTAATTCATTTTTTTACAATTTTTAAATATTTTCTACATTTAAACGATTTCGTTAAATGTACAAAACAATAAAAAATGTTGTCTGAAGAAATTCTTGGAATAAAAGAAAGAAATACACAACTACTAAACCTTTGTAAGTGTCTGATTTATCCATCTTTCCACTTATATATATATATATATATATGTGTGTGTGTGTGTGTGTGTGTGTGTGTGTGTGAGGCTCCATATTCAGATCCTCATGGTGTACGGTTTGAGCCCGCAGGATTTCTACGAAATTATTTTGTTAATGAATTTTTTTCTTACCAAAATGACAGTAATTTTAGGAAAGCTGACACTGAATAAAAGAGGTAATCTGAAACATAAAACAAGTTTGTCAGTTTCTTTCCATCACCCAAACCTAAATTGACGACCGACAGTTTTTAGTTTTGGTTTGATTTCTTTGTCTAGTTGCATATCAGCCTTTGTAGGTTATTTAATGCCAAAGCCATTTTCCTAGAAGAACAGTAGTGGTACTATTTGACCAATAGCTTGGAAGATAATGGTTCATTCATTTCCCAAGGGTATTTGCCTGAAAGTGAACGTAATAGCGCGACTGGTGTACGAACTCGCTTACTACGAATCCGCAGTCCATCACTTTAACCATTACACCACGAGGACACCCCCTCGACAGTTTTCGAATTCTTTTCAGGATCAAGTGACAATATTTAAGTCACCCACAATGTGAGACTAAAAAAAAAATTGACGACCAAGACAGAATCACAAGAGCAGAAATAAATGGCCAAAAAAAATTAAATTAAATGAAAAAGCAAACGGTCAAAATCGAGAATATCTATTTAAAAAAAAAAAAAGGATTTTCAAAAGGTTCTTCATACAAAATGCTCGTATATAAAACTCCTTAGGTTATTTAATGCTAAACCAATGCTTCGGAAATAACTGTAGGGGTACTATTTAACACACAGTTGGGAGGATTTTTGAAGGTGTTCATGCCTTTCTGAAGGGTAATTGGCCGAAAGCGATCGTAAAAACGCAACTAAAGTTTGAACTCGCGCACCACGATTCCGTGGTTTAGTTTTTTATCCATTACACCACAAGCACAACCCTCCAAAGTACTCTCTACATTAATAGATATATTCATAAATAAATCGTACTCTAAATTTTATTAAACTTAGATTAATAGCTGTTCGTTGGTGTTTTTTTTTTTTTTTTTTTTTGTTTGTTTGTTTTTATTAAAGTGTAATTCACAAACCAATTTATATTTATGCAAATCATAACGCGTATACACACACACACACACACACACACACACACACACATATATATATATATATATATATGTATAATAAATTTAACAGTTTATACAATTTTTCAAACGTTTCAATGAAACAACTTATCAAATTTTGCAAATTGATTTTTTTTAATTTACTATGTAAACTTTTCAAATTTTACGAGGTAAAATTTTTAAATTTCAAGTAGAATGGATTGTAATCTCAAGTCTTGATAAGGCAAGCAGATAAAGAAAAGTTTTTTTTTCATATCATTCTATAACCTTACAAATATACAGCATGTTTACGTGACAGGGTATCTATATAAAACTGTTTATATCTCTCTCCGTATCTCTCTCTCTCTCTCTCTCTATATATATATATATATATATGTACACACGCATACTAAATATTACTTATACGTCCACACGCAATAATACGCAAATATTACCAACACAAACACACACACACACACGCACGCGCGTTCCACACATTATGAGTTGTACACAATTCTAACGTTCTTTTGATTGCATTTTTCGATTTTTTCGTTTTCTTCGTTATCTTCCGTTCTCTGCCTGATGATTGTCGTTTATAAAGGTCTGAGGCCGCAGACAAGCCTCCATGCTATTAAATATATATCTAAACTAATATATATTTACTTATCATTATTATATAATAGCTCTATCACAAATATTGAGCACTCTCGAAATTATATTGCATTTGGTTTGCCACAAATCCACGAAGTGAGATCATGACAACCAACACTGTTATAATATATATGTATATATATATATTAAGGAGGTTTAGGCTTCTTGCTGGCTTACTTAGTGAGTTAATGGAGGGCCAAATGTTTCAGTATTATTAAATAGTGCTTAGTATCAATGATAGAGCTTTTACATATATATATATATATATATATATATATATATATATATATATATCTTACATGCTAGAGTCTGATCATATCATATTTACCAACCCCTCCGCTCGGGCAGGATATGACACAAGGTCAATTTTTTAAGCGGAGTTTAACAGGTTTGAATTCAGAGTTTTCCTTCTCCTAGACTAGTCGCCTAACCAAGGCTGAAGAACCTAGTCTGCCCTACTATTTACCCATAGCTGGAGGGAGCTAGAGTCTGATACCCTACGGAACGAACTCAAACTTTCATTTCTTTCGATCAAAAACTGTTCATATAAATCGATCCGCCCACCTATCGATCCATCTTAAATTGTTCGTATCTATCTATCTATCTATCTCAAATATTGATATCTATCTAATGTGTTCATATATATTAATCTACGGAAGTGCGTGACTAAAACAAGGGACATGGCTTTTTACTTTCGTGCTCATGATCATCGGTGAATACAATGGCAGACCGGGCTCTCTATTATTTGTGGAAAAAAACATACTAGGAGAAGGAAAACTCCGTTCAAAACCCGGGGTGTCCTCTTGGTGTAAAGATTAAAGTAAGGGACTGCAGAATCATAGTAAGCAAGTTCGAACTCCAGTGGTGCTATTACGTTCACTTTTGGACAAATACCCTTGGGAAAGGCATGAACCCCTCATCCTACCAGCGACATGTTATATAGTACAACTAATGTTCTTCTCGATGCATGGCTTTGGCATTAAAAAACATACAAAGGTTGATGTACTGTTAAAACAACCAAACCAAACAATGAATTCAAAACGAACA
>CAUZXS010005318.1:0-17500 GCA_963585895.1 Sepioteuthis lessoniana | reverse complement strand
AACGGGCGCGTAATCCTTGAGTAAGAGTGTACATGCTCTTGGCTTCTCTCAACGTTTCGATTTGTTTACTTCTTTCATTCGTTTTAATATGACACTAAACAATCTGATGGTGAGGTGCCATTTAGGCTTGAGCTTTTGGGAATCCAGAGTACCCTTTCATTGCCATTGCTCCCCGGTCCACTCTGGCCAGGGTGGTAGCACCCGACAAAGCCCTATGTATAGGTAAAAAAAACAACAACAACTAAACAGCATACTTATGCTAAACTGAATTGCTTGAAATAGAACCGTTTTGCATAGTACTATCCATTTATAGTTATTTCTTTTTCCGGGTAGTCTATCAAGATTTCTCCTTCAGAATCCATAAATACAGTCGCTTAACAACAGATGCTGCCTGCTTGAACTTTTTCGGAGAATGTTTTCTCTTGTTTGCTTTTGATCTTTGATTCAAGTTCAAAATGGCGGACCAGGTTTCATTTTGATTTACGAATCTGATGTGGAAATTTTTAGGGTTAGCCCGGAAGTGAATTAGACGGTTCCTGGTAACTTTCTACCGTTTTCAGCTTGTGCGCTGGCATCAGAATTCTTGTGACCAGTCTTGCTGACAGTTTGGTCGCCCTAATATATCAGTAAAAACATTGTTGGCCGAAACAGAACTTATGCTAATGGACTTAGCTATCCACCGGCAGTAAGACGTCTGTCATCCAAACCTATGCGGTGAATGGCAGATAGATAGATAGATAGATAGATAGAATATGACATAGATAGATAGATAGATAGATAGATAGATAGATAGATAGATAGATAGATAGATAGATTTGCGTTGAATCTAGTCACATATATCACTGCTTTGTTAAATCTCGAATTTGACAGTTGCTAAATGGATGGCGTTTTAACTTCTTTAGAAGATTTTATTGTCCAGTGTAAAACAAAAAAAAATTGACAGTGACAATAAAATCAATCGCATAATGAAATATCTATGGGTCATGTTGAACTTTAGAATTTAAACATTGTTCTTTTTCCGCTTAAATTTTTTTTTTTCAACAAAATCACTATCTAAAACATATGCTTGCGTTCACTTGGTTTTTTTTAAGTTGTTGGGTTTTTCTTTCTTTTTCTTTTTTTTTTTTTTGGAGGGGAATCCGTGCAGCCGTTTAGAACTACTTCAGCTGTTCCCTATTGATCGATATATATATATATATATATATATATATATATATATATATATATATATATATTGATCTACCTCTGAATCTACCGTTTTAGTCGTTGTAAATGAGGTTCATTCATGGGCTTTCAAAATTAAGTTCATTTCTTTCTCGAGGTATTGATGATTAAGCCAGGGCTTTCAATAACAAGTTTACTACCTTCTGGAGGTATTGGCGATTAAGCGAGGATTTTTGATCAGCTCCCTCCTTTCTGGAGGTATTCAAAATTAAGCAAGAGCTTTCAGTATCTAGTTCGCTCTTTCTGGAGGTACTGATGATCAAGTGAGGGTTTTCAGTATAATGCTTTCTCCTTATTGGGAGTATTTGTGATTAAGCTGGGGTTTTCCATCCCAGGTTCACTCCTTTCTAGAGGTATTAATGATTTAGCAAGGATTTTCAATATAAAGTTCGTTCCTGACAAGGGGTGAGCCATTCATGATTAAGCAAGGGTTTTCCATGCTGAATTCACTCCTTACAAGAGGTATACCTGATTAAACTAGGGTTTTCAATCCCATTTTCGATCCTTTCTTAAGTAATTTGGGATTAATTATGAGCTTTCAATACGTAATTTGCCAAGTCGGCTGAGGCTGTAGAATACACCGATTGCACCTCTGCAGAGGGGTAAGATCCCCCCAACGAGTGTCCTGGATGTGCCACTAAACAATCTGATGGTGAGGAGCCATTTAGGCTTGAGCTTTTAGGAATCCAGAGTACCCCTTCATTGCCATTAGCTCCCAGGTCCACTCTGGCCCGGGGTGGTAGCACCCGATAAAGCCCTATATATGGGTAAAAAAAAACAACTGAACAGCGTATTTATGCTAAACTGAATTGCTTGAAATAGAACTGTTTTGACATATAAACTGCGTACTTATGCTAAACTGAGTTGTTCGAAATAGAACTGTTTTTAAATTTAATTGTGTGTAAACAAAAACTATACTTATACTAAATTAAATTGTTTGAATTAGAACTGTTTGACTAAACTGAATTGTTTGAAGCAGAACTGTTTATTTGTATGAAAATGGATTTGGCATTAAAGGTTGTTATGCCATAAAACTTTTACAAACAAATAAACAAACAAACGAACAATAAATATGCCGTTTACTCCTTACCGGAGGTATTCGTAAGTAAGTGCGCGTTTTCAATATAAAGTTCGACCATTATCATAGGTATTCGTAATGAAGTGATGGTTTTCATTACGAAGATCGCTCCTAACTGAAAGAATTCATGATTATAGATATGCTTTCAATTTAAAGTTCAATCCTTACTGGAGGTATTCCTCATCAAACGAGATTTTTATACAAAATTCTTCCCTAATGATTTACGTCTTCATGTACACACACACATACCTCAGCCCCAGTGAAGGTTCTTAAAGGTTCATATTAAAAACAATCTCTTCTGAAAAGAATGTCAAAAGTGATAAATTTCATTATGGTGAAGTTAGTTTAAAATCAAAATATGGTTATGTTCGGTTGGTTGGTTAGTTGGTCGGTTGGTTTGGTTTTATGGCATATCAACCTTTGTAGGTTATTTAATGCCATCCCATTTTTATACAAATAATCAGTTCTATTTCAAATAATTCAGTTTAGCATGAGTACACAGTTTAATTGTCAAAAACATTTCTATTTCAAGCAATTCAGTTTAGTAAAAACAGTTCTAATTCAAACAATTCAGTTTAGCATAAGGAAGCAGTTTAGTCCTATTTAACCCATAGATAGAGCCCTATCAGATGCTACCATTCAGGGCCAAAGTGGACCTGGGAGCAATGGAAATGAAGGGGTGCTCTGCATTCCCCAAAAGCCCCAGCATTACTGAAACATCACTATCAGATTGTTTAGTGCCATATCCACGATACTCGTTGCAGGGGGTCTTACCCGTCTGCAGAGATGCAGTCGGTGTATTCTACAGCCCCAACCAACTGGGCAGTCTAAATATGGGGATCAGCTGAAAATGTTGTATCTTGAGCTTGACAATCAAAACGAATGCGATTAGGTGAGGTTTATTTTTCCAAACAGACCCCTGCGGTCAACACACATCTTCAATCGGAGTTACACTACTTGAATTCCAGCGATCAAGAAAGCAATCAACAGCAGATATAATGTTATTGTATAAACTTTTCAGCCTATGAACTTTTATACCTACGAACTTTTCAGCCAATTGACTTTTCAGCCTATGTACTTTTCCCCTTATGAACTTTTTAACCTATGGACTTTTCAGCCAATTGACTTTTCAGCCTATGTACTTTTCACCTTATGAACTTTTCAACTTATGACCTTTTCAGCCAGTGAACTTTTCAGCCTATGAACTTTTCAACTGATGAACTTTTCAACCAATGAACTTTTCAGCCTATGTACTTTTCAGCTTATGAACTTATGATTATGGTTGTGAGTATACAACAAAACCAAACCAAACCAAACCAAACCAAACCATCTCTCTCTCTCTCTCTCTCTCTCTCTCTCTCTCTCTCTCTCTCACTTGATTAGTATTCAAGATGTTTTTATACGTACAAATAGTTCTATTTCAAACAATTCAGTTCAGCATTAGTATAGTTTTTTGTTTATACACAGTTATATAACAGGACAGTTCTATTTCAAACAATTCAGTTTAGCATAAGTACACAGTTTAACTGTAAAAACAGTTCTATTTCAAATAATTCAGTTTATCACATGTATCTATTTAGTTACCAAACCCTCCGCAAGATATGGATGCGACACACGGTCTATTTTTAAGCAGTGTTTAATTGGTTTGAATTCAGAGTTTTGTTTTTCCGAGGTTAAAGAGCTCAAACTGCCCACCCATTTTTCCGTAAATGGAGAGAGAATAGTTGGATTCATACCTTTCCATAAAGAATTAGCGCTATGTAAAATGCAAACAGCCTTGTCTATGATTTGAACTCGGATTGCTGTGTCCATTTCCAACGACGTTAAGCATAACACCATAGGCAACTTCCGTGTCTGTACATATGTATATATGCGTATCTATGGATGTGTGTGTGTGTGTGTGAGACAGAGAGAGAGAGAGAGAGAGAGAGAGTGAGAGTGGTGTGCTTTAGTTCGTTAGTTGCGATAAACGAGAAATCCTTTTTGCTGTTTTCTTAAGAAGGTGTTGTTAGCGTCGATTTTGAAACTGTGCTTATTTAGTCGTAAGTAAATAATATATGTAAACAATTTATATAGAGTGTTTTTGTCGTTCCTTCATTCAGTTAATGAAGGTCACATAACTCGGCCCATTCGACATGCCTAGTTGATATAAGGCATAATTGAAAGGGAATTATGAAAACCGGAAGTATGAAAAATGTAAGTTTACAAACGAAAAACGTCAGGAAAAACTAATGCTTAGCTTGAAAACTAGAATGAAATTTAGAATTGAGCCATAGGGTTTGATTTTTTTTAAATGTTAAGGATCATTTAATGAATTTTAAAAATATCTAATGGCTATTTTAATTGTCCTACTGATCATAAGTATTTGAACGAATAGTCAATGTCCTTCTACCCCTGTCGGAAGGGTTTAGAATCACCTGCTGAGGGGTAGGACGCCTCCACAAAAATGGGAATGCTGCTCGGTTGATTGATTTATTTTAATAGCATTTCAATTAGTCAAGTGTCATTTTTCGTAGGAGTTAAGGAATCGTTTTCATTGTACGTTCATATCTACATTTGTTGTGTTGTTGTTTTTAAAGAAGTTTGGGGTGTTTTACAGACAGTCCTATCTCGTATGAATTTTTTTCAAACAAATCTATGGGACAAATAGATAGAACCCTAAAAGATACTACCAGTGAATCTAAAGTGATGGAGGTGTCCATGATATGTCACCAAGCTGCATCCGGTGGTTAAGTCCAAAGTTTGCTCTGACACGGAGTGATTATATTTGGTAGGATTTTGTCAATGTATCGAATAGTTGTTAAAAAAATTATTGGACTTGAAACCATATAGATATGGTGGTCTAGTCTGCTGGTGCTGCAGAAAACACCGACTGCATCTCTACACAGGGGTAACCCCCCACCCCCAATGAGTGCTCTCGATATGACACTAAACAATTTGATAGTGAGATTCTAGTAATGCTCGAACTTTAGGGAATATCAACCTTTATTGCCATTGCTCCCAGCCCCACTTTGGCCCGGAGTGGTCGTACCTGATAGGGTCCTATCTATGGGTCAAATAGAACTAAACTGTATTTATGCTAAACTGAATTATTTGAAATAGAACTGTTTTGACATTTAAACTGTGTACTTATGCTAAACTGAATTGTTTGAAATAGAACTGTCTGGACATATAACTGTGTATAAACAAAAAACTATAGTTATGCAGAACTGAATTGTTTGAAATAGAACTGTTTGTATGTATAAAATCTGATTTGGCATTGAATAAACCTCAATGGCTTATTCTCCTATAAGAACAGAAGTGGTGCTATTTAACCCATAGCTGGGAGGATAAGGGCGTTCATGCCTTTCCCAAGTTTATTTACCCGAAAGTGAACGTAATAGCTCTACTGGAGTACGAACTCGATTACTACGATTCTGTACTCCGCTGCTTTAACCATTATACCACGAAGACACCCTCGGACACAATGGTTGATGTGCCATAAAACCAAACCAAACCATATAGAAATGGGTAAATGTTTTTTATTATGAATGGTTAATACAATTTCTTAAACTAAGTAGAAAATTGATACCATTCATGAAAAAAAATCAACCCCAAAAATCTCACCGCTGGCAAGAATGCCATAGTTGAAGATAGGAATATATATGTATATATTTATTTGTTTCATTTCGAACTGACTAAATTATTCTGAATTTTATTTTTAAAAATAACAAAATAAAGGGCGAATTTGTGCATTTCTGAAGTCTCATTAAACTATAATATATTCCTTCAAAAAAGGAGTGGACATTCCCACCCCCAAAACACCACGGGATATTGTAACAATAAAAAAGTAAATGAATCACTGAATGTGAATGTAAAGCCAATAGATAGGGATAAAAATGGCGGGCCGAAAAACTCAAATAGGAATAATTTATTAATATTGTTTGCCATAAAAACTGGGGGAAGGTGGAATGTAGCAGCACAAATACGTTAGATTAAAACGGAAACCCTTATTAAAATACAAAGGTACAGTTTGTTTTCAGCTGTGTTAAAAAAAAAACGTGAGAATACACAGTGTCTGTATGTGTGTGTGTGTGCGTGTGCGTGTGTGTGTGTGCGTGTGTGAGTGTGTGTGTGTGTGTGCGTGTGTGTGTGTGTGTGCGCGTGTGTGTGTGTGATCCACCAGAGTGTATTCTTCAAAGAATGCCATGTCACATCTGTGACAGGAGCACAGAATAATTATCAACCAAACCCATCAATAACAGTTGGGTCAATTGATGAAAAATGAAAAAAAAAAAAAAAAAACAGCTACCGAAAGATTACTATGATTCTTTGTCAGGAAACTCCATGCCATCAATAGGACTTCATTATGATGATTACTTGAAGCTGTAATCACTTTTAAATTAAAGTTGTCATTTAATTACATGCATAAAAATTGACTTTGCCATTGATTGACTCAACACAGATAGATAGATAGATAGATTTAAACAGACTGAGATAGATAGATAGATAGATAGATAGAAAAACAACGTGCCAATCCCAAATAAAATGGACGATTGGAACATTCATGTTTAACTGTTAAATACATTTGTGTCGGGGTAACATTGTAATGTGACTGTTGGAACATAATCTTAACAGCGATAAATTCTCCCACTTTTTCTTATATTTGAGTCGTGTCTGTTTTGTTATGTGCGGGTTGACTTATAGCTCAGAAAAGAGACGTCGTGGAGCATTATGATCGATTCATATACTTTTGTACGAGGTGCATACGATAAGTTTCCAGACTTCTTTCTTATGGGCATTTAAAATTGTCGTAGACTCTTGAATATTCAATATGTTATTGCTATACATCTTATCAGATGACTGACCAATTTTT
This sequence comes from Sepioteuthis lessoniana, assembly GCA_963585895.1. Lineage (NCBI taxonomy): Eukaryota > Metazoa > Mollusca > Cephalopoda > Myopsida > Loliginidae > Sepioteuthis > Sepioteuthis lessoniana. The sequence goes on along the minus strand of CAUZXS010005318.1, from coordinate 10,343 downwards.
ATGATTTCAGGTTCAAATGAACAGCTACATTAGCAATTGGAATACACCCTACTAAACCCAGTTTGTCACGGTTGGTGAATTTCAAAAATCCAATCTGGCACTTTAGAAGAACAATATGCCATAAAATTTTGTTTTAAACTTGGAAAAAATGCCATAAAATCGTATGAAATGCTTCAAACTGCTTTTGGAGCATCTTACATGAATCGAGCATCAGTTTTTGAGTGGTATAAGAGATTCAAAGAATGCAGGAAGTCTGTGAGGGATGATGAGAGATGTGGTGGAGTAAGGAAGTCAATACAGCAGAGTTGATTGGCCAAAGGGTTAGGGTTAGGGCTAAGGTTACTATGTTGAGGTTTTGAGGGAGTTCAGGAAGAGATTCCTAGGGAAGAGGCCAGCACTCTTCAAATCGACTCAGTGGCATTTCCAAAACGACAATACACCAGTCCATAACTCCATCCTTATCACAGACTATTTGACCAAGATGGACATCAAGACAGTTCCTCAACCTTCCTAGGTTCTAGACCTTGCTCCCTGTGACTTTTGGTTATTCCGTAAGCTCAGAGGCTGCCGTTATGAGACAATTGAGGAGATGAAAGAGGCTGTGAGGAAGGGCATTACACGCTCACACAAGAGGACTTCTATGTGGCCTTCCAGAAGTTGTTGGAACGATACAACAAGTGCATTGCAGCCGGAGGAGATTACTTCGAAGGGAACTAGAGTTTCATGTGTGTACTATCAATAAAAGTGCCCATACGAAAAAAGTCTGAAAACTTATCGTATGCCCCTTGTATGTTTATAATGAGGAAAAGTACAACATTTTTATTTCTTTATTTTCATAACTTAATATAATTCACTGATTAGAAATCAATTGATTTGTGGGACTCTTTTCACGGTTTTTCATAAGTATGTACAAAAATTACGTGCAACTTTTCAATTCTTCTTAAATGCCACCATTTTTGAATATAACACGGATTCAAAAGGGGAAATTTAATTTAATACTTTATCAAAAATTATTGTTTTGTAATTTACTATTAATTGTAAAAAAAAATTCTATATTTTGGGCGGACTGAAAATATTATGAAAATGTTTCAAACAAAAGGGTATCGTTTTTAATACTATTTTGAATATAAACAAAAAGAATTGTAATGCAAACAATTTTTAATTTTAACTTTATTTTAAGGACACATTCTTAATTCTTAGCATCTTTTTAGTGTAAAAAGTGTAAAAAAAATAGCTACTACACCGAGGTGTTGGGGAGGGGGCTATTCCTTCCCCTGAATTGCTCCACTTTACCCTTGATACGTACCTTATAATGCTGAATGTTAAGCAAGGAGGTTTCAAGTGTTATATAATTACGGAATAATTTTTTTATTAAGCATTTTCGTTAATCATATTTTATCATTCGGTTTGGTTGGACTTTGAACTATTCGGCTTAGTGCAGTTGCACGTGGACATATTGAGTTCAGTTCACGCTCGTGCGCTGAGTTTATGACAATCACAAATATCATAATAAAAACCCCAGATAGAAAATAGGACTGGGGTGTGAATGACGTCATGCCCGGAAGCGAGAATTTGGTGATTTCGAAAAAGAACTAATTTGAGATTTGATTCTGAGCGAGACCAGTTCACCTGGGGGCTACGGGATGCGCGTTTGTTGGGACATTAGTTGAGATTTGAATCTGGGCCGGGCTAGTCCACCTGGGGAGTTGACTGTGGGCGATGTAGGAACAGTCATCATAGAAAAAATTGTGTCTCTCTCTCCTCGTGTCGAAAGACTAAGTCAAGAAGTGAATAAACGTTTCGTACCTGAACAACGAGAGTCGTCAGTGTTTCGAGATTTCCCAACATCCGAATATTTTACATATTCGTATTTTGAACAATATGTTACATCAAGTACCATTTTTAAAGTCTTTGGTATGACGTGACCTGAGATTGAACCAAAGTCTTCTGGACCATTGGAAAACACTCTACCCACTAAACTGAAGTGAAGTTTAGCCAATTCTATAGCAACGTGACTGATATGAAGTGTAGTCACTTCTATTGCAATGTAACTGATGTGAAGGGTATCCTCTTCTATAGTTATATAACTGATGTGAAGTGTAGCCTCTTCTATAGCAACGAAATTTTCCTCGGATTGCTCCACTTTACCCTTGATCCAAATCTTATAATGCTGAATGTTAAACAAGGGGGTATCAAGAACCATTTTAAAAGTCTTTGGTATGAGTCGACCTGGGATTGAACCCAGGTCTCCCAGCCCATTGGCGAACACTCTACACACTCCTATAATCTTTATCAATAAACGGGAGGTGCCCGTGGTGTAATGGTTATTGTCGTAGGAAATGGACACGGCGACACGAGTTCAAATCCTGGACGAGATTGCATTTCACATAGCACTAATAACCTTGGGAAAGGTATGAATAGGAGGTGCCTGTGGTGTAATGGTTATCGTCGCAGGAAATGGACACGGCGGCACGAGTTCAAATTCTGGACGTGACTGATTGCATTTCACCTAGCACTAATACCCTTGGGAAAGGTATGAATCCAATTATTTTCCCTCCAGCTATCGGTAAATAGTAGGACAGACTGGTTTCTTCAGCCTTGGTGAGGCAACTAGTCTAGGAGAAGGAAAACTCTGAATTCAAACCTGTTAAACTTCGCTTAGAGATTGACCTTTTGTCATATCCTACCCGAGCGGAGGGGTTGGTAAATATGATAATGTTTATCGATAACGCAGGAACTAATTTTTCAAACCAATACGTTTCGTATTTCTAAAACAAGAATAATACTAATTTTTAATTAGTGCAACACAAGAACTTTTTAAAAACGAAAGAAAGAAACTATTTATAAAATTAATCATCATCATCATGACATGTTGTTTGCACGGATTTCCCTGACCCTCTCTCGCCACCCGTATTTATCGTCCATCGCCCCCGGCAAGTCTTCTAGACTACATCCAGTACGCGAAATTTTCCACCAAAAAATAAAGACACATTTTTTTAAACTTCTTTTTATTGTTACATTCTTATACGGTAAAAAGAAGATGAATTAAACGAATGGATTTTTATTACAGTAACATAAAAAGACAATTAACAAGTGAATTTAAAATTTTGTCATAATTTTTTTTTAAAAGTTTATAGAAAAATAGAACAATAAAAATGTTTCAAACAACTCACGAGTATAGATATACATTTTTTAATAATATTCTAAATGTAAACAACAGAACTTCCAAAAATAAAATTAAAATTCTTAGATTCTTTTATTGTTATATTTTTGAGGAGGAATAAAAATCTGAATTAAAACTATGTTGCCTTTTCAAAAATCATTTACTAAAAATTGTTCTGTGACTAAACACTACTTATAAAAAATAAAAATTTATTGGAGACTAAAAGAAAAAAAAATCAAGAAAATGTTTTAAACCTTTTACAGGCAAAGGGTTAAATGTGAACTAAAAAGAAATGAAAAAGAAAATATTCATACGTAAATCTTTCTTTCTTTATCTCTGTCTTTCTTTACATTAGCGTAATAACTATTCATAATCTGCCTAAATTAGAACATATAAAAATCTTAGAAGACGAGAGTTTCCATGTTGTAGTTGCCAACGAATATGTCTGCAATATTTTAGTAAGTGAGTTCGAACTCCAGTCGCGTTATTGTGTTCACTTTCGGACAAATACCTTTATACACACACACACACACATATATATATATATATATATATATATATATGAAACTTAAAATACATATCTGTACATATATCGCAAAAAAAATAGAGAGAGAGAGAGAGAGTGAAATTGAAGCAAAAAGAAAGACATACACACAAACATACACATACACACACACGCAGAGATATTTATAGTCACAGAGAAACACAGAAAGATAAGAAAAATATATTTGTGTCCATGTGTGTATGTTACTCGTGTTTCTGCATGTAAGTATATATATATATATATATATATATATATATATATATATATAGAAAGAGAGAGAGACGTGTGTTTTTTTTTTGTTCAATTTTATCCTTTCTCTCCGTCTTTATGTATATATATATATATATATATATATGTGTGTGTGTGTGTGTATATTATATGTAAGCACACACACACACACACACACATATACATATATATATAAAGAGAGAGAGAGAGACAGAGAGAGACAAAGAGAGACAGACAGAGATAGACAGCAAAAGACATTAAGGATAAAGAGAAACACCTTCTCAAAGGGATAATATATATATATATATATATATATATATATATATATATATATATATATATATATATATATCTGATCAAAGTATAAATGCTCGTTTTCCAAATCTCTCAGGAAGTATGTGCAAGGTCAAAAGGTATATTACCGGGTCAAAAGCGACACATGTACTTTGTCACTTCACTTACTGTTCTGCTGTTACTTCTGAAGGTACAACACCCACCTCCTCGACCCATGCATAGCCTCAACCAGTCGAAGATGTTGGGGGGTACGTTACAATTACATATAAAATGGTTATCATTAGGGGTGGGGAAAAAAGGACATGTTCCTAGGAATTGGATTACTGCGTCACTTGGGATGCCTATATGTAGATTGGAGTGGACGTACACACAGCGGGACACACGCTCACTGGAATTCGCCTGGCGCACATACACACAGACACCGACACACACATAGCCACACGCATACATAGCCACACGCATGCGCAGCTACCAATACACATCACTCAAAAACGTCTACACAAACATATACTTATCATAATTACACGTTCATAGTTCCTATCAGATAGATAGATAGATATGAGGAAAATGAGATAGATAGATAGATAGATAGATAGATAGATAGATAGATAGATAGATAGATAGATAGATAGATAACATCCGCCATACTCATATAGACGTGCAAACACAGATACTCGCGGGCGCAGCTACTCACACACTTAACACACTGTGATATATATATATATATATATATATATATATATATATATATATATATATATATATATATATATATATATAATGATAATCATTTGTTTGCAGACAGTTATACGTATTCAAGTATTCCTATCTAATACCAATAATTTGCAAGCAATCATATGGCTTTATGTAAATATTCCTATACAAATAGTTATAGCTTTGTATCACAATTATCATATCATATTTACCAACCCCTCCGCTCGGGCAGGATATGACAAAAGGTCAATTTTTAAGCGGAGTTTAACAGGTTAGAATTCAGCGTTTTCCTTCTCCTAGACTAGTTGCCTAACCAAGGCTGAAGAACTCAGTCTACCCTACTATTTACCCATAGCTGGAGGGAGAATAATTGGATTCATGCCTTTCCCGTAGTTATGATTGTCATCACTTCTTCAGAAATTAATCAAATTTCAGTATTAAAAAATTCATAAAGTGTTAATATAACGTAAAAGAAATGAATCAATGAACCAATCAGATATAAGTGTTTTCGTCCCCCTTTTCAGGTTCCCTCTGCGCAACCATATATTTGACTGTTAGACCGGCTTGCTTCACTTACTCAGTGAGTTGAAAATACATTTAAGAGCATTGTGAAGTAAAAATCTTGGGACTGTCGAGTTATCTTTTTTTATGCGACCTTCAAGCGTCTGAGACAGACGAGTCTTTCTTCTAGATATCAGAAAAGTCTCAGTTCAATCACTGATATATATATATATATATATATATATATATTCTTTTTTCGAGAAGTAGTGGATAAAATAACATTCAGTCAAAAAGTAATTTACAGAATGTAGAGTCGGGTGTTTATTTTGTTGAATGGCTTTGGATGGGGGAGGTTCTCGTTTTTCAAACTAATGAGAACATTTTGCTACAGAACTTTCTTGTAGCTGCTTTGAAAATAAAACCAAAGAAAAAAGAATTTAAGAAAATAATAAAGAAGCAACAAACGATGAAAAAAAAAATATAAAAAGCGTATGGGGAAAAAAAAGAAGAAAAAAACGGAAGAAAGAAGAAAGAAAAAGAAAGAAAGACAAAAAGAAGGAAATTAAAGAGATGAAAAAATGAAGAAATTTGCAAAAATACGAAAAAAAAAGAACTAAGAGAAGACAAACGAAGTAAAAAAAAAAAATGAATGAAATTAAATCTACAAAAAAATAAAGGAAACCAAAAGCCGAAAAAGTGAAAAAAAAAAAAATGAAAGAAGGAAAATAAAAAAAAGTAGAAAAAGAAAAACATTAGTTAAGAAAATGAAAAAAAGGAATGAAAAGATTAGAAAAATAAAGAAAGTCAAAAGTGGAAAAAAGAGAAAAAGAGAGGAAAAAAAAAAGGAAAACGAAAAGAAAGCCTATTTAAAGGAAGAAAAGTGAAAATATCTTGTTTTTTAAGCAAAAAATTAGAGAAGGCAAACGAAATAAAAGTGAATGAAATTAAATCCAAAAAAGCAAATTAAGAAAAAGAAATGACAGAAAGAGAAAGAAAAAGAGAAACAAAAGAAGAAAAAAATGAAAAAGAAGGAGAAACTTAGGAAAAAGGAAAAAAACAAAGAATGAATAGAAAAGAAAATTAGATAAACATTCGTTTTATGTGGGTCAGAATTATTTCTTTTGATCAGTTTTTTTGGAAGGTAGTCAGCGAAAATGGTTTCTTTCTTACTTGTTTGCTAGATAAACAATTATTTTTCGACACCTCTTGAGGATCTTAAAATATTTAATTCCAAGTGTATTTTTCCTCTCTCTCTAACTCAACACACACACACACACACACACACACTTAAGGAGAGACTTTGGAAAGGCATGAAAGTTCTTTAAGACATAAGAACTTATGAAAAGCATGAATTCCTCTTCTTTCACCAGCCTCTGTGATCAGTAAATAGTTGGCCAGATTAGCTCAACAGCTAATCTAAGAGAAGGAAAACTGAACTCAAACCAGCTGTACTCTTCGAAAAATTTCACCTTGTGTGACATCCTGTCCGAGGTAGAGGGGTGAGATAAATACACTAACACAAACACTCGGATACAACCACACTCACACTCAGCTACAAAAAAATCACTACACTCAAACAGGCGCACACTCACTTTGGAAAGACAGGACTCTTTGGAAGATATGGGAGCTTGGGAAAGTCAGGAATTCAACTTATCTCTTCCATAGTTGTCTAAATTTCTGAGACGAAGCTAGATGATTTTTATCATTAAGGGTTTTCGGACTATTGTCTTCATCTTTATTGTTATTTCCACAACGTTTCGGCCGATATGTTCACCGGCCTTCATCAGGAGTTCTAACCGTGGATTCAATAAAGGACGTAGTTCGAAGTTCCATGAAGGTTCCCAAGCTCGAAAAACACCTGAAGAAGGCCGGAGGACATATCGGCCGAAACGTTGAGGAAATACCAATAAAGATGAAAACAATAGTCCGAAAACCCTTAATGATAAAAATTTTCTCTTCCTCTCCAGAATTTAACTGGACTTTGTTCCAAAGAGCAGAAGACAGTTTGGGTTTTCAGAAAATTTCTGCGACCACATTACTACTGTAATATAATGGCCGAGGGATTTCGTTTTATACCTTTGGGTTTAGTTTGGCTGAGAACCTTTCGGCTCAGTGCATGGGTTACTTAGGTGCAACATTAACGCAGGTGTTCGCGCGCGTGCACAGAGCGGACGTGTCACTCAGGGATGTCACAATAGCCCGAAATGAGAAACGGGGCTAGCAAGTGCGAATGACGTCACGCACCAGACGCGTGCGGAGGATTTTTGGAAATTTGAAGAAAGTTAGTAGAGCTGAGACCTGCCTCGGGAGAAGACGGTTGACTTTCGCTTGCTCGCGGAGCCCTTGGGCAGGTGTCGCACGAGGTGGGGTGCAGATGAAAAAGCCAGAGTAGAAAAATTGTGCCTCTCTCTCCTTATGTTGAAGAACCTTTAAAGTCAAAGGTAATAAAAAGTTTCGTACCAGAACAAAGAAGTCGTGTTTTTCGTATTTCGAGATTCCTATATTCTATCTTTATGGACATTCGATGTACGTTTCACACATAGCCATATCATGGATATGGTACACCACTGGCTACCTAATTCCTATATTATAACCCCATTGATTATTCTGTGTGGGGTAAGCTAAAGTAAGAGACTAACAAAAGTCCAAGCCACACCAAAGATGAGTGGAAATCAAGAATACAGGTAGCATTTACCAATTTAAACAAGAAGATCGTCGGAAAGACTTGCAGGAGATTCCGAAGTCGTGTGGAGACCGTGGTTGAAGCCAATAGCAATTTCTTTGAATAAATTCAGTCGATTGTGTTATATGATATTTTCATGTAATTTTGGTAAATTTATCTGATGAATTGGATGTCAGAGTTATTTTCATTTTGCGCAATTTACCCATCTAACCCTATATATATATATATATATACGAGGATCATTAAATATGTTTCCTGACTTTTTTCGTATGGGCACTTTTATTGACAATACACGCATGAAACTCTAGTCCCCTTCGAAGTAATCTCCCCCGGCTGCAATACACTTGTTGTACTGTTACAAAAACTTCTGGAAGGCCCCATGGAAGTCCTCTTGTGTGAGCATGTTAATGACCTTCGTCACAGCATCTTTCATCTCCTCAGTTGTCTCATAACGACAGCCTCTGAGCTTAGGGAATAACCAAAAGTCACAGGGAGCAAAGTCTGGACTATAGGGAGGGTGAAGAACTGTCTTGATGCCCATCTTGCTCAAAAAGTCTGTGACAACGATGGAGTTATGGACTGGTGTATTGCCTTGGTGAAAATGCCACTGACCCGATTTGAAGAGTGCTGGCCTCTTCCCTAGGAATCTCTTCCTGAACTCCCTTAAAACCTAAACATAGTAACCCTAACCCTAACCCTTTGGCCAATCAACACTGCTGTATTGACTTCCTTACTCCTCCCATGCCTCTCATCATCCCTGGCTTCCTTGAATCTCTTATGCCAATCAAAAGCTGATGCTCGATTCATGCAAGATGCTCCATACGTTTCTGTGGCATTTATCCAAGTTTAAAACAGAATTTTATAGCGTATCGTTCTTTCCAAAGTGTCCTCACGTCCAGATTGCATTTTTGAAATTCACCAGCTGTGACAATCAGGCTTTAGTAGGTTGTATTCGAATTCCTGCTGTAGCTGTTCATTTGAAGCTGAAATCATAAAAATTGGTCAGTCATCTCATAAGATGTATAGTAATAACATACTGGATTTTCAAGAGTCTACGACAATTTTAAATGCCTGTACAAAAAAATTCTCGAAACTTATTGAAAGCACCACATATATATAAGTTGGCCGAACGTAGTCGAGGGTGATTCGAGGCACCATTTTCACTAGGTGTAGGGGAAAGTGCTACTCTTTTCCCTGGATACCTGATAATGCTGAGCGTTAAGAAAAGATTATAAAGTAACATTTTTTGAGTCTTTGATATCACTTGACCAAGAATTGAACCTAGGTCTCCCGAACCATTGGCGGACACTCTAACCATTATGCCGACTCCTTCGTACAAGCAGAAGGGGACACAAGGTCAATTTCTAAGTGGAGTTTTCCATGTTTAAATTCAGAGTTTTCTTCTCCAAGACCGGTTGCAATACCAAGGTGAAAGAGCTTAGTTTTCCCTACTATTTACCCATAGCTGGAAGGAGAATAATTGGATTCCTACCTTTTCCAAGGATATTAGTACTTTTTAAAATCCACACATTCTCATCCAGGATTTGAATATAGATATTGTCATCAAGGGGCAGACTGTTTCGTTGTATCTCAACTTATCAGTGTGGCTAGACACACGAGAGGCCTTCACCTGAGATCGAAACTCGGCCAACTTTACATCAGCCTGATAACAAAACATTACAGCCAAGAACAGTCTGAACCTAAGGAGAGAGATTTAACATAAATGTATAAAATTTTCTATTTGTTTACTTTTTGACGCAAACGGAGATCAGAGTGGTCAATTTGTTAAAAGGGTTTTGCATTACGCGAATGGTAACCAGGGTGAGCATATATTTAATAGATTGAAAAATGCTTGCATATATATATATATATATATATATATATATATATATATTCATGCAATCAATTCTTATATATATATATATATATATATATATATATATATATATATAAGAATTGACTTTAAGTATTTTAAATACCCTATCCGGTGGCAAAAGCTGCTCGGTAGCGCCAGGAGTGGCAGTACCGCCTTGAGCTACCGAAACTGTGTTATCACCCTGGTTGGCGGCTGATGAGGCTAGGGTATCGCACGTGCTTTCATGATGAAAAAAAATATATATAAGAATTGACATGCTAGGCAACGAGTACATTTTATATCGATTTTCCTGAAGCATATTAACTACTTTTTTTTTTAAATAGTACTAAAAACAACTTTA